>WBNH01006322.1:3111-131365 GCA_013401255.1 Urocolius indicus | reverse complement strand
CGGCACACGCAGCGCTGGCGGCTGGCGGCTGGCGGCTGTCGGGCGAAGGAGGCAGCGGGCAGGTCTCCGCGCGCCAGCTGCGGCTTTAGCGCCGCGTGTCAATTGCCCTGCCCTGCCCTGCCCGTCACCCCGCCTCAGCCGCGCGTCCCAGCTGCCTTCAGGGAGCGTCCCAAGAGGGGGGGGTGTGTGGCTTTAGGACACACAGCCTCCAGCCTTTGCGAATTAAAGACAGAGCCCGAGGATATCCGCGCTAGCCCTGCGGTTCCTCCCGCGGCAGGAGCGGCAGCGGAACGGCTCCGAGTGTGGGAACCCGTGTGTGCTTCCCCCATCCCGAGCCGGAGGGGGCTGCAGCCGCTGCCGGGGGAGGCTGTCACGCCGCGTGAAACACTTCATCAAACACTTCGTCAAGCGTAACCACCTTCCCACTGTCGCCGGTGACTGGTTCCCACACGTTTCCACCCTCTCCCGCTGCCTCCACGGGTGTGTTTGGGTGGCCAGGTGGCAAACCTGTTTGGGGAGATGCTCCACGTGAGGAATAACTACTTAAGACATTCAGCTGGGTATTCAGCAACGTCAATTTCACCCAGCATCTGGGTGATTTGGATTCTGTTCGTCTCAGAAACGTTGCTCAGTGCCACAGTGGTTTGACTGCTTTCCACAGCCATCATGATGCTGTTGCACGCAGGCATGAATTTTCGCTGAACTCCCAGCTTCTGCTACCCAGCATTTTTCCACGCTGTAAATTAGTCAGAAATCAGTTAAATACTAATGTTTCTCATGATTGTTTTAATCACTCTTTTTTGACTGGTACCCCCATGAGAGTGTGCAATACTGAACGTTGATGGTTTAGTGATTTGTTTTTTAAAGGCAACGAATTAAATATCTTGTTTAGTTTGGAGCTTGCAGGTCTTGTGGTGCAAATAGAGGTCTGAGTGTTTAAGCTGTCAGGCTGTCAGAGCTCTGTGTCTTTCGGGTCCTGATTTCACTGACCTGTGCAGATACCAGGATCTGTGCACATTAATACAAACTGGGACCATGGGCTCTAGAAGCCCAAAGTAAGAGGATGGGTGAGGGCAAGTTTATTTTGTTTGAGCTATTGAAGTGTTTATGTCTCATATTATTAACGTGCATAGCATGTTGATTATTCCTAGTAGTCTAGTGTATCTAACATTACATTTCAAGTGGTTGATTTTGTATTATTTTATTTTTAAGGGAATATGGGGGAAAAACTAACTGATAGAATTACAATGTGACATAACCCATCATAACCCATAACCCATGGCACTATCAAGTTTAATGGCTCCACCCAGTCCATAAGTACAGTGGAGGTTTAAAATTGCTGTCTGTTTTTGAAACATGCCCTAGCTGCAGTTTTGGAGATAGTCTTGTACATCATGGCAAATTATTTTCCTGCTGTGTATAATTATTTCTTCTGCAAAAAAAAAAATCACGTGTAATCTCTTTCTATAAAAATAACTGTTTTTAATGTTTCCCAATCAGCATAAGTAATTTATTTACCTTCAGAAGGCATGAATAGATGAGCATCCGAGTTGGTGGGTGCAGAGCACCAGTAATTGGTAGAACTATTGCTTAATTGAGCTTGTCTTCATGACAGTGTCAGGTTGAATTAGCAGCAAAACACTCATGTGGCAAACCAGCACTGAAATGTTTGGAGAGTTAGGGTCTCTAAATACACACACACTGGCTAAGCAATTGCCAGCTCCAGCATTGGCAGCGCTGGTTCTGTACCCGATGCTGCTGCCTTGTGTTTAAACAGCAGCTTAGTTTATGGCAGGAGCTTTCATGTGTGGCCAGGCAGGAACAATGTTCCACTTGTAGTCGATATTAGGTCGAGATATAAGGAAAACCATGCTGTTAACTCAGGGATATCAGCCATTCTCACACTTTGCAGGGAATAGGATGGAAAATAGGATCCAAAGATGTTGGGAAAGTGTTTAAGTTAAAATGGAGGTCTCGCTGTGGTGACTGAACAAGGCCTCTCTCTTGAGGGTGGGTATAAGGAAACTGCTCTAGATTTCATGTCAGATGGTGATAATTCCCATTTGTGGAGCAATTTGATGGAGGCTTCTTTCAAGTCACAGTGATGACTGTAAGTGGGAGGCAATTGCATAAAAGCAGGTTTAGAGGAGAGGACAAGTGTCCCACCTGCTGTCTTCAGATCTTCAGGGAGTTGGAATCTGAATGGTGGAAAAGTGGTGGAGATGTTTGGCTTCAAGATTTAGAATATTTATGTTTTCTCCTAGTCATTCCTAAGAAAATGTGAGTTTTTGTAGCTTTGATTGCTCTGGGAGCTTTCTTTGCTCTGTGCATACACACGTCAGAATATCTGAAATGTCTTAGGGCTACATTTTTAGTACCTTTCAGAGGTAAAATGAACATGCACTGTTGCTCTTTGGTTCCACAGCTGAGTCACCCTGACCACAGCTTGGTGCAGTGTGGTACTGAAAGGGGTTGTTTTCTCTCTGCTCAAGGAAGAGAGGGAGGAGAAAATTCCTGTCTCCAAGCACCAGCTATGCTGTAGCTGAGGCAACAAAGCTGAGGACTGAACAGCAGAGTGTCAGACAAGTTCACTGAGCTGGAAGAGGCAGAGGGACTGGTAACAAGGGTACCTGCAGGTAGTACCTGCTCTTACCCTGCTTGCTCCTGCACTCTGTGGACGTGTAAGGCATGCTGAGCATTTCTCTCTTTCTCTTTTCCTATTCCTTTTGACATATGCTTATTTCTCCTGGCAATTGATATGTGGCTGCATCTGCTGCAAACCACAATTTAGGAACCCAGAGTCCCTGGGATATCAGAAGAGAACAAGCAGTGGGGAGGACACTGATTTTGGAGAAAGTGGGGAGAGCAGGATGGAAAAAAAAAATCTTGCTTGAAGACATCAGGAGAAAGTTAGAAAAAGTAAGGTGAAAAGTGACCTTGAAGAGGAACAGAGAAAAAGCGAGTGTGTGGTTTGGAGGGGAAGAAAGCATTTTGTTGTAAACAAGGAAGGGGAGAGCTGGGATTTTTCTTTTTCCTGGCAGCTGGGATGGAAACCTGATTGTTTGGACACTTTGTGTAGTAACTGAAATGAGTCTCTAATTCTTTTCCAGTGCATGTAATGACAGAGTTGCTTACATTAATGGGGAGGACAAAAAACTTCTAAGCAAGAAAAAACCCTAACAAAGCAAAATGAAGCCAACACAGAGCCCGAGGCTGCCGAGGGTAAGTTCTTTCTGCTGTGATTGTGAAAGATCAATGACTTTTTGAAACCTTCAGGTGAATTTAACCATTACTGGTGGCTCATGGTTTGACACTGGAAGAACTCCTGTTTGAAGACACTCATTCTTGGTGTTGAATATTCTTTGGACCTAAGCCTCTGTGCTATACTTCTTAAGAACTCCTTTGCTCAGGTATTTCACGTTTTGAAAGGTTAGGTGGCATATAAATCGAGAGTTGCTTTCAAATGAACAATGGCTTTCTTGATAACTCTTTTACCTTTAAGAATGAACAAATCTCCTAATAAACTGCATGGTTTATTCACTTTTAAAGTATCCCAAGGCCCAATTCTTCAGTCATTAATCAAGAGCAATTCCTGCTGTCTTTAGTGAAACCCAGCTGGCAGTGATGAAGTCTTGATTTCCGTGTGTCTGTGTGCAGGCATGCTGGGGAATAGTGAGAAGGCAAATCAGATCAGTACTTTCCCAAGTTCTATTTCTAAATGGGCTCTACTTTGACATTGAGGAGGGCACAATTTTGTCTGCCAGAAAACTAGGCTTGAACAGGGTAGTTTTCTAGTCATATATTAGAAAGCAATAACCACATGCTGAAAATGTATTAAAAATTATGTAAAAATGATTATGTGTTTTAAAAATATAATTGTGTTCAGGAATTTATTCCATGTGAATCTCTTAGATTTGATTTGGGAAAGTCAGAGCAGACTAGGGATGAGGTTTTGACCTATGCTAAGTGTCGTGGTTTCTGCCCATCAGGGAACAAAAGACCACGATTAGCCTCAAGTACCGAAGACTTAAGGATTGCCAAAGGGCAGGGAGAGCTTAATTGCCGCTTAAGGTGCAGGACAAAACAGACCAGGCTACTCGGCTTGGGGAAGAAAACAGAAAATAATTTAATACCAACTAAAACATAAAACCCCAAAAACCAGAACCAAAACAAAACAACACAGAATGGTACAGAGATGAAGAGTCCGACCAGCCCTTTAAGACCACCTGCTCCCCACCCCTCTCCTCTTCCCGGGCTCAGAGCCCTGATCCCGGTGTTTTATACCTCCGTCCCCCCTGAACGGCCCAGGGGGGCAGGGAGTGGGGGTTTCAGTCAGTCCGTTCCTGGTGGCTTCTGCCGTTTGTCTCACCTCAGGGCAAGTGGGTTCTGCACCAGTCCTCCTTGCAAGTCCGTGAGGTACCACACACACATGGCAGCCCTGCACGGGCTGCACCGACGCACATTTGTCCCAAAGCCCTGCACGGGCTGCACCGATGCTCATTTGTCCCAAAAGTTGCTGCTCCTCTCTGCCTCTCGTGTGGGGCTGCTCTGCGGTGCACAGGCTCTCCAGCATGTCCTGTGCCATGACCGCCTCCCCCACACAGTCTCTGGCCCGTCCGGGCACACTCACATGAAGTTGCTGCTGCTGATCCATAGGTTGCAGGGGTACCGGCTGCACTCTCACCACGGCTTGCAGAGGGGTCTCTGGTCTGATGCTCCATCCTTCCTCCTTCTCCGACTGTGGGGTCCGCATGGTCGCCTCCATCTTGTACCACTCTTACACCTCCTGCCTGGCACCTCAAATTCCCGTCCTCAAAAAGTGATCGCAGAGGCGCCAGATTGGCCCAGCCGGGCCGGGGGTGGGTCTGAACCCAGGAGTCGGGGGAGAGTCTAAAAAACTTTTACCGGGTCTTCACTGCAACCCGCTCCCCCTGTTACTAAACAAAAGCAACTCCTTGCTAAACCATGACACTAAGAAAAGTTGCCATCTGAAAACATCTTAAAGCACCGAGAGGCTAAATAATTCTGAGAAAATATCCTTGGAGAACTTTGTATAGAGTCCTGGAAGATTCCCTTAAAATATCATCATCCCAAGGGGGTGGAACATAGTCCTAAGATATATCAAGTATTCTGACATTTGCATTGAAACACTTTTCAGTGTCCATGTGAGCAATTTTTACTTCCAGTGGCACCTTTGTTAATGTAGCTTCTCTGGGACTGGGTCATTATAGCTGTGAAAAAAATCTAGTGGGTTTTTTTTTCTTCCCACTGAAGCAATTCACAAAACTCAGCCTCTTTCATTGTCAATCTGACAGTCTGGTAGGCTTCATGATTTTTATATCCAGTGTTTATACCATTACAAAGTCCACATAAGATCTGGAGTATTTAGTATAACTAAAAACTGTTTTTCTTGATATGACATTTCTTAGTGAAGCTTTATCAAATGACTACAAAGAGCAGTGCCGTCTGAAAACCCATTTTGCTGGGGAAGCTGCTCTGAACGTCTGTTTCCTTAAAATTAGGAAAACTGCATTATGCCATTTTCAACGAAAAGTGAAAGTTCTTTCTGAATTAATCTTTTTTCAAAACAGTGTATTTCAAACATGCCTTTGAAGTTGTTTTTCATTTCTCTCTAGTCACAAACCGAGTCTGTGGATAACATGAGTCATGCAAAACGGTTGCCAGAGTTACCACCCCTACCTGCCTCTGCTTCTGCTGCACCTTCACAGCTCTATCAGGTATGTGATCTCCCTCTTGTGTCACAGTACACATGAAATTACATGTGCTAGCATGATTTTAGGCAATATATATTATATTCCTCAGGCAGATCAAGTAAGGGTAAGAAAAACTATTTAAATTACTAACTTGGAGTACTAAGCAGATTGTCAGGTGCTTCATTAGAGCTGCTTTTATTTAGTGTTGTTACAGCTTCTGCTGTGATTTGGATCTTGAACCTTGGCAGTTTAAATCTGCTTTTTTATTTTATAATTCATTATTTGCTGTTAAATTTGAGATTAAATATTTTGAGTTTAAGTTTCTGGGGAAGGAAGCAAGTAGTAAAAATATTTTCCTTCCAAACAAATTGTGATTTTTCAACCCCTCCTAATACTTTATTTTACTCAGGGGCAGAGCACAAATCCCCCTAAGTTATTCTGCTGTTCCAAAACCAGCTCAGAGCTGGACAGCATTGCTTGTACAGCTGCACAACTACAACCTCTGCTGTGTGACACAATTAAAAATTACTTATGACAAAACTTGAGGGCAGGAAGGAGAGAGAGAGCTGGAATTTCCCACCATAAATGCCTCACAGTTGCTTTTTTGGCTCATTTCTGTCAGCACTTCAGTTCATCTAAGATGTATGTCTTTAGAAAGATATTGTTTGTGAAGAAATTCAGGTGATGGAAAATGGGCTATTTTAGATTTTCACTTAAAATTTCCTATTTTCAGACAAACATATAGTCTAAAATAAAGGTAAAAATATGAAAATTATTTAGTAATATTTACCTTAAAAAAAGGATTGTTTTCATCTAAAAGTCAATTTGAAACAGCTGTTCCTCTCTGACCAACTTTTTGCCCAAGGAATTGCCATGGGTATTATGATTAGCAAGGCACCTGCTCTACACTCAGAAAGTTCTTCTACCTAGAAGAAAAGAACATACTGTACAAAGGAGGCCTAATTAAGAGAGTTTATACCAACTTCAGCAGTTCCTAAAGATACCCAGTGACTTTCTGAAGAAAATCTTCAAATCTCTGAATGATTTAAAATTTTTGTATCAATGCATCCTCCAAAACTGTAATTCAGAAACTTACCCACGTGTCTAGCACATGCAGGGGAAGAAATTGAACTGAAAAGCTTCTATGAACTTTCAGAAGCTAATTTAAGGAGTATGATTGCAGTAGTAGTGCAAATGCTTTTTTCTTTGCCATTAAGATCAGCCCTGTCAGTCAGAAATAAAATGCAAGGCAAGGTAATAATCTTGCCTTAGGCTGTATTTCAGACTGAGAAACCGTATTGTTTTTCTCATTAAAGCTAACTAAAAGATTAATTCCTAGCTGCATCTCAGGGGTTGGACTAGATGATCCCTGAAGGTCCCATCCAACCCCTACCATTCTATGATTCAAGGTCAGGTCAATAACAAAGGCTTGAGGAATAAGAATTTTCGAATTTGAAGCAAATATGGAGAATAAAAGAAGCAAGATGATGATGTGGGGGAGTAGAGAGTACTAGATAATGTATAATGCCTTCTCTTCTTTATAAAAAAGACCTTGATTGTGCAAAAAAATGCACAAATGCTGCTGAAGAGTTGTGTAAACTTGTTCTTATACATGTGTAGGACATGAGGATCTAAAAATAGGTTGGTGGTCAATGACTCTAAGTCAGATTTATGTATTTGTTCTTTATGATAATTGATCTTTAACCCTGTTCTGTCTCTAAGAAGACTCTTTAAATTGCTGTGTTGTGTAAAATTATTGCTTTTTTTTCCTGCAATTTCAGCTTGGCCTTAAGAGCAGCTGTTATCCTCCTTTGATGCAACAAACATCGTGGACTGGGGCAGCTCCTTTCAAAGAGCAGAGTTACTACCGAAACCCGAGTGACTCGATAGCTAATAACTACACTCTTACTGCACAGGATTTAAAATTGAAGAATCTACACCAATTCAAGTCCTTTTCAGTGACAAAGACATCACTGGGTTCAACAGAGCAGAGAACAACCTCACTGTGTATCCCTATTTGAATGTATTTATAAGTTCAGCCTTGCTTGGTCTGTACATTTTTTTGTCACTATTTGCTTTGTCTGTTAAAGCATCATCACTGGAAAAAAATGGCTTATCCCTAATAAATACTTACAAGGTTATCACCTCAGGGTTTTCACAGACAAATTTTCAAAAGCAGGAATAACTTTATTAAAGGTAAATTAGATTAATAGAGTGGAATAGATTAATACAAATGGATTAGTTAAGTTCATCTCTCCAAATAGTCACATGCAATTATTTGGAGGGAGTTGAACAAAATACAAGTTAGCTCTTGTTATGGCTAGAAGTAAAAGTACCAATGGGAAAATAGAAACAAATTCAATGTGCACCCCTGTTATGCTCATATTTGTGAGTCTTGCAGAGCAAAGCAAGATAGGGGACAGGCATTAAAATGTTTACCTGAGGATCAAATCCAATAAATGATGCTTAATACACTGTTTACATCTAACCCATGAATTGACATATTTGTTAGCAAACTGGGCATGCATATGTAAATTCTGTACTATGTCATGTTATATGCTGTTGCTTCAACTTGACACTGATAAAAAGCAAATAGGAGTTGTAATACTCTTCCTGTTTCAGTTTACACATATGTATATATCAAACATTTTGCATAAACAATTTTCTTAGGCTTGAAGTATCTTACCAGTTGCAGGTGGCAAATTAACCCTATTACTTAGTCTGAAAATTCCAAAATGAGCAAGTTATTAATGAGCTTTGTTTCCTAATTAGTTAAATATCCTCTGTATTTGGTAAGACTTTCATAACCCATGGTTTTCTACATACTGGCAGTATGTTTGTGGGTATACTCATCCTGTATTGTTGCTTTGCTTCCCTGAAATGGTAACAGTTTTTACTTCTCAGGTTTTTCCTGTGTAGTGTATTTGGTGCAACTGTACATCTTACAGAAATGCTTTTGTATTCAACATAGAAAGTCCTAGTGCAGAAAATATAGTTTGTTTAGGGAGGTGGGTAAGCACTGAAGACTTAGCCATGGGCTGAATGCTTTCCTGAAGCTGATTTATAGTTCCAGAATCAGCAAGATTATTTAACAAAGCATTTTAATGTCTTGCTAAATGCTAAACCAAAACTAAATTTGTAGTTTTATGTAATTTAATTTGTGTTGTTATTATTTATTGATTATTGTTATTATTTCTGTTATTTCATTATCTGATTAATTGGCTTGGCTGTTTTTCACCAATCTTTGGAAAATATTTCTGTATGTGATTTTCTTAACCAATGCTTAAAGCTTCAAGAGAATTTAGTCCTTCTAGGAAAAAGCTCAAACTTAGACAGAGAAGTCAAGAGAGTTCTGATAGGTAATGTACTGTAATGTTATAAATATATAGATTATTACAAATGGTCTAGATATCTGAGTTGTGATTTACTCTTTCTTTTTACCTGGATGCTGTGTTAAACATCCAAGCATGAAATGTAAAATCTCTAAAAGGATATAATCTATATACACTGAGACTGATATTCCATGGTGTGCTAAAGGAGTGCCTTCTTGGTGCATGGTGTGCTGCTTTGTGACAGGACAAATTTCAGTCTTGGGCATGCTAAAGGAATGGTCTTCCTTTCATGATTACTGACTTGAGAACCCAGAGTTTAGTTAATAGATGCAGATTGTGAAAATGAAGTCTCTCAGTTTTGCTTTGAGTGTTTAAAATCTCTATAATGCTGCTAGAGTGTCTCAAATTGGGTGCTCCACTGTAATAAATATTTCCTTTTATCTTCTCCTTTATCTTACTCCTTGTCAAGATAGCATGATGATGAGTACCATAAAAAAAGACAAAAGGGATACTTAAATTCTCTCAAACTAATAGCTTGATAACGTGAAGTAAATCAAGTGTGGAGTGACAGCTTGTTGGCTGAGCACTGTGGACAAAGTCCTGATAGAAAACAACATATAATCATGAAAAAAACAGCTTGTAGTGTAACATTTAGGCAAACAAACATAATGTTTGAACTTTTTGCTCAGATTGTTGAGATTTTGGCAAGATAATCACCTGAAAATAGATAGGCAACCTAAATGATAGTGCCAGTAGGTCTGGCTCTGATAGAATTGCTTATAAAATACTGCCTGAGTGATACTGTGCAGCTGTAAGGTTCCTATGATTATAGTCTTTCTGTTAAAGTCATATGCTGTGCTACACAATTTTAATGACTTTTTAAAATGAGTAATTGGAACACTTCAGAGACTATATTTCTCCTAAGGGCAGTGTAAATGGTTTATCTAAAGCTTGTCATTAATCCATATTGATTTAAGAATCCATTACTGTTTCTTTATTCGCTAAACTTGTTTTCCTTTTTTTTTTTCCTCAGAAGTACACCAACTTTATTAAGCAGTTTGGATCTCATTTCACTGTGTGCACCTGCTCATATGCCAGAATTACGTGTCGTAAATTATACAGGCAACCAACCATTGACCCCTGAACAGCAATTTGTTATCATGCACTTGCATGAGAAGGAGATAAGTAAGCGAGAAAAGCCACCTTCAAGAACTGATATAGAGGTATTTATATAATTTCACTTTTAAGATAAAAGCAGCAGCAGTAATCATCTGCAATATATGTCTGCAAACTGTTTACTTAAAAGTACTTGAGAAAAGAAGGCAGTACACGAGGTTTAGAAGATGCCAATATTGAATATAGCAAACCTCTGTTAACTATTGTCAGCTACTTTCCCATTTGTTTCTCTTTCTAGCCACTTAGTCTGATTTTTGTTCTAATGGATTGGCAAGTAGAAGTGTCTTCCCAAATTCTTAACCTCTCACATTGTTGGCTTGTACTTCAGAGATCAGTAATTTAATATGCAGTTCTATTGTTATTTATGCTTACATCAAAAGAGATAGAAGTATTGCAGAGATGTCAGGCAAAAGAACCAAGAGTTAGGTGGCCAAAATAATGTCATATTCAAACACTTTTTCATTGCAGAAAAGGTTCAAATGTTAGCAAAAGCTAAAAATGTTTTCTATGAATTCATAATCTGTCAGAAAATTAATACAATAAGCATAACATTTTACACATTTTGTAGCGGTACTGTTACTACATCTATAATGGAGTGCGGGAAGATATGCTGGCACCTCAGGATAAGGAAGTGATGGATGTAATTTTAAAGCATATTCCAGCTCACATTCTTGCTAACCCAGACCTGGAGAATTTACTTGCAAGTCTAAAAGAAGAGATTAAGGCAGACTATTGTATCAGCCTCATGAAAGCCATTGGTAAGACTCAAAATCTCGTAGCAATTCAGAGTATGTAGACATTTACTGCACTTTGAAAGCAAATCTGTTCTTGGCACCTACGGAGAATTCCTTTGGGGTCAGTAGAACTGCAACAGATATCTGAGAGGATATAATCTGTATTCACACTATATAACATTTCAGTTTCATCAAATATCTATTTACTGAACCCTACATCTTATCACTTAAATAGTAATTTCCAAATTCAGTAGCTCTAGGTGCATGGAATTGTTTTGTCTATACTTATACAATTTCCCATTCCAAATTAAAATCCAAGTCATATTCAAAATACATAATCCTGCATGATCAAATCAGATGTATAAAATGGGAGTTGATCAAATGATGGGAGACAAGGAGTAATCATCTTAATTTGTAGCAGAAGAAATAAAGTAAGAAGTTAGAAAGACATGGTGGCTTTAAGGATTGTGAAGTACTGCAGCAGGTTATTCATTGATGAATGTGCTTTGATTCATTGATGAATGAAGTGCATGATAGACAAGTACTTGTCAACAGCAATCTAAGTGTATTTGATTGTGATGTGGAGAGAGGGTAAACTGTGCTATTTTAACAGATGCTGACCAAAATAAGAGTAACTTTGTTGTTATTCTGCAGTAAGTCAGTAATACTCATTAACATGTGTCTCATAACTCGAAATCAGACGTTACACTGAGATCATGTCACAAGTTCAGAGGATTTAATTTAAGGCTTACAGGATTAAGGAAAATTAGATGGTACATTACTGTACATGGTTAAACTGCTTATGTTCAACAAATAGAAGATCATCGTGTATACATAAATGTAACAGAATGTCATCATCCTTGACATTCAGTAATGCCCATCGGAAAGTGGATGTGAAAGAGGCAATTCTGTAGAACATGAGACTTTAGTTTGCTTTCCAGAAGACTTACAATTTCCTCTGAGTTTTCTTAGACATGTTGACCAGTAAGTAGGTGTTGCCTGTCATTCATGATGACACAAAAAGGATAGATTGAACAGGTTTCAACTCTGCCTTCTGTGGTCTCTGATATCTAAGTAGCTTTTATCAATTGTAATGTTTGCAGTCACGTTTTGTGGTAAGCTAACGTCAACAAGGGATAGTGAGTCTGCTTCCCAGCTTTTGTTACCTGTATTAGGCAATTGGTCAGAACTGGTAGCACCTGAATTTTGGCACATACCAGCTGATAGATCAGCCCTTTGAATATCATATCCTAGATGCAACACATTGCTCTTAAGATTTATGTGTTTCACAAACACAAACCTGGATGAGATCCTGTGTGACCTACTCTAGGTGGTCCTGCTCTGGCAGGAGAGTTCGACTAGATGATCTTTATCATGCAAGTAACTGTGTGACAGTGTATACATTTAAACACTTTAAATGGCCATGTTGTGTTTTCATATCTAGGTTTTGACCATACGTGCAGTCTCACTATGATAGATATGATTTGTTCTAGTTGATTACATCTTGATGGATCCAGCTGAGAGAGAGAGGCTGTTTATTGCAAGTACCCCACGCTCTTTTCCCCAGAGAGTTGTCCGTGCACCAGTCCCATGGCACAGCTCTTATGAAGAAGTGAAAATCTGGAATGAAAGGAATCTATTCATAGTGAATCCATTGATGCCCACTTTGCAACAGCTCTGGCTTTCTGAGTAAGATGTCTTGTTCATAGGATCTTCATTAAATTGAGAACATTTTTATTTTATGTCTTGATTAGAGAGTGTATCTGCCAACTTCTGTACATACACTACAAGGATCCTGGGGGAGCCAGTAGAGAGAAAGTGGCAAAGTCTGTTCTGTTTTCTGAAGGACTATTTTTCTGAGCCTGGAAGAATTTCACCATAAAATGATTGTTTTCTGCAGACTCTGAGTGCAGACACGAACATGTTTTACGTGTCCTCAGTGAAAAATGGAGATTTTTTTTTTTGCTATGAAAAGATCCTCCCCTTTGTTAAAAGTTGTTATCCCTAAATTAAGATTCAAGGCTCAAGTAAATGGTGATTTGGAATAATTACCTTGATTCCTGAGATCAACAAAATTAACTCTTAAAATTTAGTCTCTTTTAAATATCTGCCTTTGGAAGTTTTTTTCTGGGGACTTTTGAAAATTAAGGTGTGTTTTCTTATGAAGTTAAATATGGTAGTCAGTAATTCTGTTTTCATTTAAGCAACATTTCACAGCATCACAGGATTTTCCAGGAATTTAAGCTCTCAGATGTTGAAGACTGTGATATCCTCTAATCCTTCTAGGAAAAGGACAAGAAATTATTCTGACTCTTTTGGAAAAAAATAACATAATGTTAAATATAACAAGTACAAAATGAAATTTGTGAAGTCTTTAATGTTTGTGAGTAGCAAATAAAACCATTTGAAGTGCACTTGTTGGATAGCATAGAATTATGTGATATACAGCGTTGAAATGATATTATTAATGTATGATGATAAATATAGCACATATCAGACTTTCTTGGCTACTTTTCAAGGAGTTTTTAAAAACCAGAATTCCATAGAATATCTGCTATTTGTTTTGATTCCATAGGTACAGTCATCTAAGGTTTGTTCGCACTGAAGAAATGCTTTGTAATGACCTGCCGCTGTTGCCTACTGAATTTGAGGAGGTTATTCGAAGACACTGTGCAGAAGCTCACAATATTCTTCAGAACAAGTCAGTGCCAACAGTAATAGATAAATAGAGTATCTTAGGGTCTGATTTACATGAAGCTCCTTTTTTAAAACAGACCTTAGACTGAGATGACACTGGTTCCACACCACGAGGCTGCCAAAACAAAGGGGAACATAGTCAATAAACATCTGGATGCTGAATGAGCTATTGAAACTGCAAGAGTGCTTTCACAAGGGGAAATAAACTGACTCTGAATAAATGTAGACTGGAAATTAGAAGGTTTCTAACCCTGAGAGGAAGGGAGTCTAAGTCTATAAAAAAGGTGACAGAAAACCTAACTTCTTAATTATGGAAATCAATCAATTTAAGGAAGAGATTATGTGAGGTAATAGTCCATGGTATAAGGTGACTGCAGTCTGTCCTCTGAGATCTCTTCTAAACTAATTTCTCATTTAATGGGAATAATTTAATATTATCTCTAGTATTTTGTCCATTAATATTGATTAAATCTAATAGTAGGGCTCCATAATAACAAGAATGCTTAGCTGAAGAACTCAGGTTTCCTCTAGGTCCTAGTAGGTAGTTTTGTTTGACATTTAGTTAACAATCTCTGCTAACACTTTGAATTTTGCTTACTCTGTGGGTAATTTGTGAGGTTAGATTTCCTTGCAAGGAGCAAAGTAAAACTAATAAGCTTTTAAAAAATGATCTCCGTTGTTTTAGATGGATTCCAACTTGTGCATCCATTTTCCTTGATCAGAAAAAGAAATGGCTTCATTTTGCTCCTAAAGATGACTGTGATTCCTCTCAGCGAATTGAAAGCTATTTTCATTCGGTGGCAACTCTAATGTCGCTACAATTACGGGAGATGGTTGTGAACTCCTTAGAAGATCTTCTCGCTTTTTTTATGATCCACAAGGTATGTGCTGTGAAGCATACCTATAGTTTTTCAGTATTACATGGAGATAATTCATGTAACCATTAAATATAACGCTCTCTGAAAGCTAAAAGATCCCAGAATAGCTCTTGCTTCCATAAAGAATGGCTGGAACCAGGACTGGTCACTCAAATAATCATTTTACAGACCTAGGGTTACAACCATCAGTTTATATGAGTTTTCAACTCTCAAATGTACAATTTAAAAAAAAAAAAAGTTTTCTTTTTCTTGACATTAACCAGGCAAAACACTTAAACAGATTTTTCTGAAAGCACATGAATAAATTTGACTTTTGAAGTCAAAAGTGTTCATAGCATGCATGTAATCCTTTGCAGAGGTATTTCCTGTATGCAGCTCTGCAGAGAGAGACCTGGGAGTCCTGATTGATAATAAACTAACCATGAGCCAGACATGTGCCCTCGTGGCCAAGAAGGCCAATGGTGTCCTGGGATGCATCAAGAAGAGTGTGGCCAGCAGGTCAAGGGAGGTTCTCCTCCCCCTCTACTCTGCCTTAGGGAGGCCTCATTTGGAGTCCTATGTCCAGTTCTGGGCTCCTCAGCTCAAGTGGGACATAGAACTTCTGGAGACAGTCCAGCACAGGGCCACCAAGATGATCTGGAGAATGGGATGAAGCTGGAACACAAAAAGTGCCATTTAAATATTAGAAAAAACTCTTTTCCTGTGAGGGTGAAGGAGCCCTGGCACAGGCTGCCCAGAGGAGTTGTGGAGTCTCCTTCCTTGGAGGTCTTCAAGACTCGCCTGGACATGTTCCTATGCCACCTGATCTAGATGAACCTGGTTCTGAAGGGAGTTGGGACTAGATGATCTCTAAAGGTCCCTTCCAACCCTACCATTGTATGATTGTATGATTCTATGACTAGAGGATCTTTCGAGGTCCATTACTGTAAAGGCAATGTATGGCAGTTCTTAGTAACCATACAAGGCAATGAAAAAAAATCTCAGTCTTATATTTGATTCTAAAATTTGTTTCTGAACAGACATTATGGATAATTTATTTTAGAGATTTTGTCCTGTATGGTAATTAGTTCTTCTGTTACTTAATGGAAAATCAAGGCATTTAAGCTTAAATCCCGTCTCCTAATTCCAACTTTCATAGAGTCATTTAGGAGTTGGCACCCAAAAATCTTGTTTCTGGTGCATCAGTTTTTGGAATAAAAATCAGGGAAGAAGATCCCATTGGTGTTGTGTAGATAAGAGACTTCGGGGAGTGTGAATCTTTTTAAACTTATTATAGTGATAGCTCATTTCTTTGTCATGTACAAGTTGCATTCTTTTCCCTAAGGATGGAAGTGATTTTACAGAACCTTATCAAGAAATGCAGTTCTTTGCACCTCAGATACTAACAGTCAGACTCAGTGTGGAAGAACCCAAGATTGTCTTTGAGCCATCCTTGAAAGAATGTTGGGATTTAATTAGTCATTGCTTCAGGGAGATCCTGCACAGTGCTGAGGAACTTCCAAAGGTACTGGATAAATTATAGCTGAATACAAAGTACAGTCTAAATAAAGACTGTCTATGAGATAAAAACTTATGATGTAGCAGAAAACTGACAAACAGATGGACAAAATGAAGGTCATGCATCATGAACTGTGTGAACTTTTGTGGTTACAGAAGATAACATAGCAATTGTTCTTTTTCAGATTCAAGTTATATTAAAGCCCTGCTTTCATTCCCATGTAGTTTTCACAGGCAAACTATATGTGTAACCAAATGTTAATTACTAATAAGAGCCTTTTCACATTGCACTATTTTTTACCAAGTAGTACTTCTTTTTTTGATAAGTGGCAGGTGAGTGAGTAATAGAAAACCTTATTTCCTTTATTATATGTATTATTACAGTATTTGCAATGGTTCCCTTTAGGTAGAAAGATTGTTATTTCCAAAATTAAAAAGAGATGATCTCACTCTCAGAACAGTCAAACCAGATGAATCATTGTTTTCAGAGTATGTGAACAAACTTGAGAAGATCTTTGAGAGCAACATACTTGGTCCACAGAAGTAAGTTTTGGCTATTAACTCCATTGCCTGTCTAAACCCTTAGAATCTGTTTGACTCAGTTTGAGTTGATTTGTTTCTTACTGTAGAGAATCTTCACATTGGAGTCATGTTTGGTTTTCTGATCTTCTTTGTTTAAGGTATTTAAATGTGTACAGGAAGTACAGCAATCTCTTGAACAACAATGCCCAGCAAGATGTCACAAATTTCTTGAGAGAAAGTCATTCTTTAGAAGCTTTAAGACAGGTAATATGTAACTGACAAATGCTACAGGTTCATACAGAAGCTAACACAGCACACTTTGTAATATATTGCCTAAAGAACTCCCATTCAAGTCACTTGTTTTAGCCTTGGGAACACTCTGGAAGGCATCTCCCTTTACGCAGCCTGTTAGTTCATAGCTGCTTTGCAAATGTAGAAGGAGGTTTATTTATGGTCACCTTATATTGATTTTGTTGTGTCTTAGTAGAAGTCCAGTGAAAGGCTGCCCGGAATATTTGGGGATTCTGAAGCTTGCTTGTCTTTTGACTATCTTGTCCTTGGTTTGTTCTGTCTGCTTTTCCTATGTTAATCTCTGGCTAAATAATTTTTGAGTCACTTGTGTTATCCTTTAATAAGGCATATTATTTGCAAAGCTTTCAGCCTTGGAATCTGTGGATAGGAGAAAGCTGAAAAGTAGTTGTTCCTCCTTCTGTTTGCAATGTATTATCCATTTGCTGAATGCAAACTAAATCGTAGTTGTCTAGCATTTTTCATCTGTAGTCTTTAAGGAAAAAGAACACATTGTTTTGTTTTCCATTTGTAGAAGATTGGCAGCTTAACAAAATTGAAAAGAGAGATTGCTTCCATGCATGTCACTGTCCCTCTGGCCATGTTCTGTCTGGATGCTGTACAGCTCAATGAGGAACTCTGCAATCGAACCCAAAATCTTAAAGATAGATTGATTGAATTTGAAGTGATGGAAAACAGAGAGTTAAATAAAAGGTACATGCTGTTAGCATGCATGGTTCTTTCTGTCTATGTGTGGACTGATGCTGTATATCTGTGGATGAGAGCTTAATTAATCTGCTGGGTTTTATAGTGCTGACCAGACATCTGCAAGGGCAACAAAGTGGGTATTTAAAAATAACAGAAAAAGAAATACCTGTAAGTAAATATCTAACTTAGTCTGTATAGGGTGTAGATAGATATTAGACTGGACATACACCATTGTTCTTTCCTTCTTTACTGACCTTCTAGGGTTTGGATTAAGGTCCTTGTTTTCCCTGCTAAAGCAACATGACAACTGTACTAGGCAGCCCTGCATTTGTCTTGTCTCTGACTTTTTTTTTCCCCCTCTTTTAATTTTCTTTTTTTTCTTTTTGTTTCTTTTTTTTTTTTTTCTAGTGAACTAATGGTCCTGATTTAATATCTTGGCAAGTGTAAAGAAAAAAAAGAAAGAACAACAAAAAAAGACCCTTACAATACAGTTTCACTCCCATGTAATAGGATAATCCTGTTTCTGTAAATTAAACATGCTGCCTCCTCCCACAATCACCAAAAATCCACCAAAAAAACCCAACCCCAGACACCTTAGCAATTATAGAATGCTTACACAGTGAATGGAGGGAGACAATCACCTTAAAGTGACTCAATCCATTTACCTAAAAAGCATTTTCAGGTGAAGATGAATCATGGTCTAGAAGGGGCTTTTCTGCATTCACTTACTGTGGAGGAGATCTAGACAATGAGTTTATGTTGAACACCTGACATTTGGAAGGCTTGAGTTGGTTCAGGTGAACCTGTCCTTTGTGTACAGTTGCTGTTTGCCTGCCTGTTGTCTGTATAGGTATTTGCAGTACTCAACTGGAAACTGGAGCAAGAAAATGTGTCACTGGAAGAAGGAAAATAAGAATTTCTTCCTTTCTTCATTTTCTGTTTCTATGTACAATATAAAATAAGATTCTTTGATATTTTTCTCATTTTAACTTTGTTTCATGCCATGCACATGATTTTGTTGTTGTGAAGTGATTAAGTGGGTTCTTCTTACTGCACTCAAACATTTCTTTCATCACTTATGATCCCTGTGATGTGTTTTCTTTTGGTTGTAGAATTTGCAATGAATATAACTTAATTGCAAAGAAAATGAGTGAGATACCCCTGAACACTGAAGAGATTGTGGAATTCAATGCATATTTAAAGAAATCCAGTGAAGTTACAGCTCTTAAACTGAGAGAGAAGGTCACTGAAGCAGAACGCAGACTGGAATTCCTCATGGACTATGCTAATCTTTCTTGTATGTCTCAATTATGTAATATAAAACACTCCATGTGAAAATATTTATCCATAGATACTGGGCTCTGTATGCATAAATGTTGCATCTTCTAGAGTCCCAAATCTAAAGCTCCAGAAGAGACAGAAAGGAAATAAAGATAACTTAGTAGAGGCCAAAATACATGGTACACCAGTGCAGGAAGGAATGGTTAGAGAAATGGAATACAATCCATGCAGTGCTTTTTCCCTGTGGTTTAGAGAGTGTCATTGTCAGATTAACGTATTCTGCCCAAATGTCGTGTTACACTTCTATTTTATTGAATAAGTATTCAGTGAAAAGCCATCTAAAAAGTCATGTCTCAAAGGCTCTATGACAGCTTTTGTAAAATGTGAGAACCTGCATCTCTGCAGTTGAGTACTAGATCAGTGGAGGCCTTTTGTTATGTGTTTCAGGGAACAGTTCACTTCACAGTGAAGGTAATTCAGCAGCTTGAACTATGTAGCTTCTTAGACAGCTTATTCCTAAATGTACTTTTAGCTATTTTGCTTACTTTTCAAAAGAACCATTCTATTAAATCATATGTTAAAAGGTATTTTCTTAAAGATGTCTGTATATTTTTAATTTTAGATGATGATGTAAACCTGAATAGTAGAGTTTTCCATTGGCCTGGTCAGATTGAGGTAATTTTTGAAAACAGTAGAGATCAGTTGTGTAGCAGGAGGAATCAAGCAGAGATGGTTTTGCTTGAAAGGTATGATGTTAAGACATTTTCTTTCACTGGGTATTTTTAAAGAAAAGAAAAATCACGTTATCAGTAAAAGATAAAATGTCAAAGAAAGTTTGAAAGGGAGCTGTGAAAGTAAGAAAGAAACCTGGTTTACAGTATGATGGAGATTTCAGAAAATATCATTGATGAGAGTGGATTAGAGTATTCCTATGTTTAAATAGATCTGAAAGAAGGAATGAAAGATGTTGCTAGAATGGTCATACTTTCATTGCTTAGTACAGCATTACACATAATTTTATTGCTCTTCTTTTTTTTCCTCCAGGTAGTAAAGGTAGAAAATGTAAGTGAACTAAACAAATTTGGAGGTTTGAAAATGAACCTTGAATTCTAATCCTGTAAATTGCATAGCAGTGATATAACTGATGTTATAACTGAGTCTTCACTGCAATCTGTATTTACTTCACTCTAGTACTGAGATCAGATTTCATTTAACAGTGCCTATTATAACCATAAATTAATTGCAACCTGAATGCGAATGAAACAAAACACCATATTACCTTAGCTATCTTTACCTCAGGTGCTCTCAGTTTGGGAAAACTCTTGAAGGCTATAATAGAGAAGTGGAAAGCTACAAAACACGGGATGTCATGACCCTAGAAGAAATGAGGAACAACGCTGAGAAGTTTAAGGAGTTAAATAAGAATCTAGACAATGCACTAACAGAATTAGAGGTCAGTATTTATTAGTCAAGGATGGACTGGCTTTCCATCTGCAAAAGTTTGGTTCCTGTCCCTGATTTTTTTTCAGAGTTCTGTCCATATATTGTCTAGATTATTTTAAAATTTCCAAAATCACACGTGGCAAATTCCTTCTTGTCCCTGTGTACTGAGCTGTTCCTGCTGCTGAGTTGAAGAGCATATTTTTTTAGGGAAAAAGGTTTAGGCAATTAAAAAAATTAAAATATTGAATTACCATCTTTTCAAGCAGTCAGTAGTAACAGGACACTATCCACAGAAAATGGAGTCAGCAGGAGCAGAATCTTAGGGAAGTAGCATTTCCCATGAAGTCTGGTTTGTGCTGCTATAGCTGGATTTTCAGTCCCTCTGCTTGCCCTCTATTGAAAATCAAATGTTTTCAACTGTTGGTATCATTTCCAGAAGTTGCCTGTAGGCATTAAATACATTTTATATCATGGAAATGGAAGTTTCAGGTGCTAGAAGGAAGTTTAAGACCAAGATTCCTAAATTCTATTCAGGGCTCTCCATCCGGTCTAGTGTGTGGTTCTAGGTTGAATAGTTTGTTTTAGCTGTTCCTCCACTGGGGAATGAGAATGGTTACCTTTGAGAGATCTCACAGGCATTGTGAGGCATAATTAATCTTCTAAATCACAGTGAGATAATGATATTTCTGCATATACGGAGCCTTAAGGATCCAGATTTTAATTAAGTCCCATTCAAAAGTGAAAATGGAACCAATCAAATTAGTTTAGGATTTAGTTAAATTGCTTGTCCTACATATTAACACTCTTAGTCTGATTTAAAGGCATCTAGTATATTTAATTAGTGTGAGTTAACAGCATTGATATGTTGTTAGAGTTATATCAGAACAAGTAATTAAGTTTCTTAATATATGATCACAATTACAGATGTATCCATGCAATTTAAATGACATGACAATCAGCTTTGTGAATATATGAAGTTAAAAATCATCTTGGAATTTGGAAGTGTATGTTTTCTGGCTCAATCCATATTCAGTGTCTTCATTCCAGAGAGCATTTCTCTGTCTAAACCTTTGCACAATAATTTATACTGTAAGGTCTTTTGGTCAAAGACAGTATCTTACCATGAATAAGAACAGCAATTAATATCTGTTTTGTTGGATCTCCCAGGTGGTTCTATAATAAAAAACATAATCACAAGTGAAAAAATTCCTATAAGCCTACGTGACTGAGGAGCTTATATCCAGGTTTCAAAGTGAGTTGGTAACTTGTGAGCCTGGGTTTCAATGAATGGATTATTTGAGTAGTGAAAGATACCAACAAATAACTGGGGAAATTTTCAAGAACACAGCCCTGTTATTTGGCTAAATCTGCAAATCTGCCTGGCTTTATGGTATATAAAAAGTTATATTCAATACTACCTATTTAAACAAGGATTTTTGAAATGGAAATAAGATTATTTTCTTTTTCCTTGAAGGCTATTAATAAAGAGGAGGAGTTATTGGAGCAGGAGAAGAGTCACTTTCCTCTACTACAAACTATAATTGCAAACAAACAACCTTTTGAGCAACTTTGGATAACAGCATATGATTTCCATACCAAATCTGAGGAATGGATGAATGGTGAGGCTTTCCTGTTCATTTGATGAAACGTGTCATTTGCAGTTAGTTAAGTAGAAGATGAGAGGGTTGATTAGTTTTGAGAAGATAATTTTGAAGAAATAAATGCTGTTAAGCAGTGTAAAGTACAGCCATTGGCTTGCATCTTGAACTAAAATAGGTTGGTGGTTTTTTTTGGTAACACAATTGATTTTCAGTTAAAGGGAAATGATTATAAGCACCTGTAAATAAACCACCCTGGAAATCTCCTTGTGCTAGTGTGCCTGCTGTGCTTTTTAAAATACTGTTGTATTCAGGATCTCTCCAGGAGTTGAATGCTGAGGAAATTACTGAAGAAATTGGAAATATGTGGAGGACTATGTACAAGCTCAGTAAGAGTTTTCCAGATCTGGCTGGGCCTAGACGCTTTGCAGAAACTATGAAATATATGCTTGCTAAATTTAAACAGCATCTTCCTGTCTTGGCAATTGCCTGCAATCATGGAATGAAGGAGAGACACTGGGAGCAGGTACTTTAAACTCTGCTTTAACTGTGAGAGTATGCTACCACAGAAACTGGCAGTTCAATATACTTACTCTGTATATTCTGTAGTGTGAAATACAGTAACAGTTCTGTATTTCACAGTAAGATCATTTATCCTGCTCATGATTGATCCAGTTTTGAAATTTTTAATGGTACATGTGGGAGCTTCTTTGAATTAAGAAATTACGGCAGAGAAGCAAATTAGGGGACTATGTTAATACTTCTTTAACATCTATTTCTTGCTGTTTGAAGAGGCTGTTCCAAATGTGCATCTTGATAGAAGATTTTCTCTCTTACTTTATTTTCAGATCAGTGAAATTGTAGGATGTGAGATCAGACCTGATGAAACTACTACTCTTAAAAACATACTGGACTTTGGGCTCTCAAAATACATTCATCAGTAAGAGACTTACACTATCCTCATCTTTAAGACAGTCACTGTACTTTATATGTCATATACCAAATGTTAGTTTGCTTGGGGTTTTGTTGGACTGTTAGAACATGCCATCACTTTCAATCAATCCTTATCAATCAACTGTATTTTGTCAAGCTATGGGTAGAACTATTAGTTCTTGTTGAAGCACAAAGGCACCAGAAAGCAGTCGACTAAACCACTTAATTTGCACATTCAGAATTTTTTTACTGTATTTGTCTTCAAATTAATATCAATATCTCTAACTTGGTGAGCCTGAAAGTGTGAAAGTATTCCTTGGAATAAGAGTCTATGATAGTATTAACAAACTCATGTGAAAGGTAGTCTGGTGTGCAACTCTACCTACACTTGCTTTTATTTCCTCTTCTGCTATGTTGAAAAACATTTTGAAGATATGTTTCATTTCAATTTAGGCTGGAACCTATTGGAGCAGCTGCAAGTAAGGAGTATTCCTTAGAGAAATCAATAGAGAAAATGAAATCTGAATGGGTCAATGTTCAGTTCAGTCTGGTGAAGTACAGGGATACTGTAAGTAAACACCAAATGAAGATATATTGTTGAAAACAATTACTTTGGTTCTGAATACCGATTGAGAAATATTAGAGGAAAGTTTCTGCTGATTCCAATACTACCTATGGAAAGTGGCATCATAACACAGAGCCTGAGCAAATACCTCCATTACTATTTATTCTTGAATTTAGACCTTATCATCTGGATAACTGGTGATCTCAGCATATTTATACTAAAAAAAATCTATTAGCCTGAGTGTTTCTCCAGTGTTGTATGTAAAAGTGACACTAGTGAAATTTTAACTTGCCTGGGAGAAGCAAGAATCACAGTGCAAAAACTGAGTCAGAAGTCTCAAGCATCCCTGGCTAGTATCCCATTCACAAAACAATCTGTCTCTTGACCTTTGAAACATATGTACAGTGGAGATACAGTTTCACATCTTCAAACATGTTGCAGGCTTTTTCAATGCCTTGCCACTTTCTTACCTTCAGCCATCGCAGAGAAGAGGGAAACAGGAAACTGAGTGAGTGTGATTGGAGAGCAGTGAAATAAAGCAACCGCTGTTTGCCTTATCAAAATGTGATGTATTTACAGAACACCAGCATCTTGTCAGCAGTTGATGACATCCAGCTTTTGCTGGATGATCACGTTGTTAAGACTCAGACAATGTGTGGTTCTCCCTACATCAAGCCGATAGAAGCTGAATGCCGGGTAAGGAGAAACTAGTTTGATTGAGTCTATCTGTCTCATATTATGCTTCCCCTAAGTGCTTTATTTTGGCATGAGAAGTTACATAGTTTTTAACTGTTTCTAAGAACACAAATTCATATTTTTCTTCAAGAGCTTTGAATTAATGGTTTCCCAACAAAGGTATGCAAAGTTTGCTTTACAGCTAAAGAAATTGTGATTACATTACTAATCTAGGCATTATAAACATTGGGTTTGGGCTGACTGTCTTGGGAATGGATCAGCTGATTTGAACAGATCCTGCTGCACTGTGTAAAAAGACACAGATCTGTCAATTGTGAGAAATAATTGCTTTGAAATTCTCCAGTATTGGCACAATCCATAAGGGTTGCAAAGGCTTTTTTGTTAGTTGTCCTACTATTCTTTAAAGGTGTGATTTCTGTTAAAGATGATGAATTTCTAACAAGAAGATTATGCCACAAGGCAGAGACTTCTTTCCCATCAGCATTTAATATCACTTTTCCTGGCCTAATAGCAATGATTTGTAAACAGTGCTAAGCCTTATCCTTTCCTGTGGCCTTAAGCTAAATTTTAGCTAAAGGTGAGTTCTGCTTTGCAGTAGAGCTGATGAAATGAGAGGGAAACATTCATATACAGCTATCATGACCATGTCCATGTAGCTGTTGCAGAATAATGGCCATTAGAGGCTGTCTCTGTTTTCTCTCTGCATTACATTCACTTTCATATCTCTTACACTGTGGACTGTCAAAAATCACAAATGCAATGCTATTTGAAATTCTTTCTTCAAAAAGAATTTCTCTCTGATTTTAAAACAATTTGTACTGGTAGAGTTCCAAGAAATAGTTTTTTGAGGGTCCAAAGATTGAACCTAATCCAGGTAGGGCCTGTGAACTAACATTTACTCATTCTGCTGAATACCTTGTGAAGCTTTTATCCTTTCATTGATGAGAAGATAGAAAGTACACAAGTAAAATTAAAAGAAGATATTCTGGATCCTGCCGTGCCAGTCATGTCTGGACTTCTCAGGCAATTCTCTCACAACTTGCTGTAAAAAGTAGAAATAATTCTACTGAACTATTCAGATGTTTATGACTTTTTAAATAGAAGTTTATTTCTCTTTTAAAATTGTTGAATTGTTGCTGCTATTTTGTCCATTAGTTTGAGTATTTTTTTCTCTGAAGGCAAGCAACTCATGCTCTTGGATTCCTCAATGTAATTCTTGACACAATTTTGCTTAAATATGAAATGTTTTCATTACAGGCTTGGGCAGAAAAGCTGTGTTTAATGCAAGATATTTTAGATAGCTGGTTAAAGTGTCAGGCAACATGGCTGTATTTGGAACCAATTTTTAGTTCAGAAGACATTGTAGCTCAAATGCCTGAAGAGGGCAGAAAGTTTGGGGTTGTGGATTCATACTGGAAGGACATCATGGCACAGGTGGTAAGTGCTTGTATTTAATAAATTGTGTATTTTTATGCACATCTGGTTATGTGATCATTACTATCATGAAGATGTATTATCTTTTCTGAAGTTAGATATTCTTATTTAAGTCATAAGAAGGTGTAACACAGAATGGAAAATCCTTTACTAAAGCCCACCAAAATACAGTCTTGCAGTAAAACTGGTAGATTATATCATTATTGCTTTGAGATTTCTGTAAAGCCTGGGTATTGCAGGGTGACTTAGAGCTCAAGTAACATTTTTGTTCTAAATTTTTCTGGCTTTTGTATGGACAAAATTGTCGTAATGAGGTAGAAAGAGGAGTGATTTGTGCTTTCATGATCTGCTTCAGAGTTCATTGACAATCTGTACAAAGTCTTCTCTGGATACAATTAGAATTTGCATTAAGCTTTTAAGGCACACGTTACTAGAGCAACTAAATGGCTTCTTTATTTTTAAATGAGATTGTTCTCTAGTATCTTGTGGCATAGTTATTGAACATACTGAGATGGTAGCGTGTCAGAATAAGATAATAAGGATAGTAAATGTAGTTGGATATCCTGCTCAGTTTCCTGTAACTAGGAAATTTGGTATGTGGCCAGATACTTAGTGGTAGTGTAAGCTGTTTGTCAGAACCATTGGGAGTATGTGATTGAGTGATAAAAGGTGTTGAAATAATTAATATAACTAAATAGAACTTGAGACCTGTCTAACAGCTCCAACTCTGTGAATGAGGAAGCCTGTTCTGAAATAGATGTATCCTTTCCAGTATGAGGGTGTTACCAGAAAGAAAAAATGCAATCTAGATGTCAAGAACAGAGACTAATTGCCATGTACTGGGGCTCTGTTTGACAGAACTTATTGAATTGAAAAAAAATGTAGCAAGCTCAAGACACAGGCGCAAGTGCCAAAGATTTCAGTTCCTGTGGATAGTTCCTTGTTGCATTATTGTTTGTAAAGTTTAAAGTTATGAAACTGACAGTCTGAAAAGCAAAACTAGAAAATAATGTATACATATTTAATAACAGGAAGACACAGAACAGAGAATAATGTATAGCTTTTTAATCTCCTGCAACATATGTGATTGAGCATAACAATTTTAATGTACAAACCTATTAACTTTTAGTGGTTGGTACTGTTTGGTTTTTTTTTTACAAAGGTGAAAGACACAAAGGTACTTGTAGCAACTGAACAACCCATGATGTTAGACAGACTTCAGGAAGCAAATGCTCTCTTAGAAGACATTCAAAAGGGGTTGAATACTTACTTGGAGAAGAAAAGATTATATTTCCCAAGGTAAATTAATTAAACAGGTCTAAGTCAGACACAAAAAGCCACAAGCTCTTTCAAACCATATCTACTGAACCAAAAAGTCTCATTTTATAAACACAAGGGACACAATCCTATGCAACAAAAAAGGAAAACCTCTTCTTTCCTCCAGAGACAACTAATTTTCCTGAGCTCCTGTTAAATTTGCAATGCCAGGGACAGGTGGGGAGGCAGGATCTGTCTAGTGCAGCATGAACTTGTGATTAGAAAGACATTATCACTTGCAGGGCATTTCTGAAGGAACTTGCTGCCTTCCTATGGCTGATTTGCAATTCTGACTTTACCCTGCCTTCTTTAGTTTTGTAGAGCTGTATGATACGTTGGAGTTACATATGAGTATGAGGAATGGGATTCTGTGTTTTCACAAGTTACTTATTCGTGGCATAGTACATCTGGTCTTCCCTGGGTGAATTTGAGAACTCTTCTTTCTTCCATTGCATGAAAGGGTGATCATATTGAAATTCTGAAAAAACAGATGTGATGAGTTTTATGATGTTAAAAATTGCTCAAGAAAAGTTATATTAGTGTCTTAAGCAACAAGAAAACCAATAACATCTATGTTGCATTAATAGATTGTTAATGACAGTTTTCATGATTGGAAAATAAATGTTCATTAGTTGTATTTTTCTAACAGATTCTTTTTCCTGTCTAATGATGAGCTGCTTGAAATACTGTCTGAAACAAAGGATCCCCTTCGAGTACAACCACATTTAAAGAAGTGTTTTGAAGGAATTGCTAAACTGGAGTTCACAGAAGATCTGGAGATTGTAGGAATGATCAGTTCAGAGAAAGAAATTGTTCCTTTCATTGATAAAATCTATCCAGCAAACGCAAAAGTAATTATTTGGTCTTTACTGTATGCTTTTAAATTAATACATGGCCCAAAGCATATGTTTTTGGTGGGAATGAGATTATAAAACATTTAGAATGAGGTCATGAAAGGTATTTAGGAAGTGAGAGTGCAGACTGACATTCTAAAACAAATAGGATTCGTACAAAACTGAGTAAGACATATCACTTTGGGGATAAATTCCTTTAGGCACTTTTCTGCTGCTTTATGCACCTACTGCTCTTGAGATGTAGATAGATGAGACAGAGAGATATGCACACACGTTACATATAGGTAAAGTGTGCTGTCCAAATACCTATGTATGTAACATTGCACAGCTTAGCTGAAAGACAGGAATGAGAAAACTGACAAATGACTGGCAGTGAAGAATCAGAGCATCAGTTGAGAAGGCGTCTTGGTAGAAACTGGAGCATTGTAGGCTTTGAAAAGTCTCTCACTTCCAGCTTTTTGTGCTATTCTCAATGTGAAATTATGGAGCTGAGCTGCCATATGGTAGCCAAAAAGAGAGGAATAGTGGGACATATTGTAAGTTACAGATACCCTTGTTCTCTTGATCCTTCAGGAACAAAACATGTCCTGGGTTAAAATGACCAAGCTTAACTCACCATGCAATTGGTGGTTCTTTTGTTTATGCTTATATGAAACATATCCAGCTGTTTCCTCAGCCTGATTGTCTTTAGAGTTAGCTTGATTTATACCTGCCTTCAGACAGTGTTAAGCTGCAGTATTGCCTGGCAGAATTTGGGAAATGTCAATCTCTCTTCCACATCTAGGTCAAAAGAAAGTATTTTTAAGCCTAACACATTTCAAACAATTTGTCCTTTAAGAGGAATGTAATCAGGAAATGTGTACTGACTCTTAACTGTTTTGCTTTTTTTGAAGGGCATGGTAGAAAAATGGCTTTTGCAAGTAGAGGAAATGATGCTGGCCAGTGTAAGACAAGTTCTTCAAGATGGCATAGAAGGATATATCAAGGTAATTATTCCTGAATGACAGCATGTAATAGATTTCGCACGCAACTGTATGTGAACAAGTTGCTGAAATTCTTAACCAGGGAAACATGTTTGAAGCTAAATGGAATTCAGCTGAATTACCTGAAGAAAAAGTAGTAAAGCTTTCCATGCCGAATCTTATTTATTCACATCGAGGGACAAAAGAACTCTGGGGAAAGTGATTGTTATCAGCGCCTTAATCTAATGTGTTTATATGACTTCCTGTGTCTGGAATGGATCTCTTTGTTTAAGGTTCCTCGAAAAACATGGGTGCTTCAGTGGCCTGGACAGGTGGTTATTTGCGTTTCATCCATTTACTGGACAGAAGAAGTATCTGAGGCTATAAGGGAAGGAACTTTACCAGTAAGATTTTCTTCTACCTTTGTATTTCTAAGTACTAAATTCTATTTAATTAATAAAAACTTTCTTCTAGTAAAGAAGATCCTCGGTTAATAACCAATTACAATTTACTTGTGCAATGTTCTCTTGTTCAAGTCTGCTCCAGATGATTTGTCACCAGCATGTACTGGCATGTGGGGCTATTCCTTCCCAGATACAGGACTTTCCCCTTTGTTGAATTTCATGAGGTTCCTGTCTGCCTCTTTCTGTTGTTAATGAATGCTTAGCTAATCTTTTATTTCATTAAACTTTCTCTTTTAATAATGAGAAAACAATTTAAAATGCTTAAAGTCAGTAGAATCTATTAATTTGATGTAAATTGATTTACAATTTACTACTAATTTACAAAGAAACCTAACCCAAATTTACCCAACAGAGAGAATCTGCTCATCTCTTATTGTAGAATGTTGTCATTTCTATTAAGAAGTAAGATAAGACTTCTGCTTACACTGCTTTTAGGTCATACAGCTTTTTGAAATCTTATAAAAAGAAAATGCCAGTATATGAAAGAGAATTTAGAATGTTTCTGTAGTGCCCAGACTGCCATTATTATGTTTTGTTGAAGAGGCTGTCTCCAATGACCCCTGGGAGCTTAGGAACTGCTAGGTACAGTGTTACATTAATGCCTATGTTCTGTTTCTGTGACAGGATTTCTTGGAGAAGAGCAATCAACAAATTGGGGACATTGTTGAGTTAGTGAGAGGAAAACTGTCCAGTGGAGCTCGGCTGACACTTGGAGCTCTTACTGTCATTGATGTGCATGGTAAGTGTGCAGTGCTGGTACCCGTGTTCAATCTGGGGCAGTGCTGCTGTTGTTAGTTGGGTGAGCAATTTGAAAGAGGCAGCTAAAATGCTTTCTCTAACTTGAAATAACCTTTATAGAGTTATTGCACAGTGTCTTTGGGTAAAGGGAGTTTGCTCTGTCCTGCACAACTATGTCCCATCTACTTAGAACTGGCACTGGAGTGTAGATCATATTAAGTTGATCCCCTACGCAAACTAGATGCAGATTCTTTTCTATTATGAAAGCCAGCCTAATACCGTAAATGTTGATTTACATAGCTATAAGGAAATGTTAGTTTACTAATAAGTTGTTTTAAGTAAACTAATACAGTACAGGTGTTTAGATTTTTCCAATCATCTGTCTTTTACTCTGCAGCTCGTGATGTGGTTGCAAAACTGGTTGAAGACAAAGTAACAGATCTGAATGACTTCCAGTGGATTTCTCAGCTGAGATACTACTGGGAAGAGAAGGATGTAATAGTACAAATGATTACAACAGAAGCCAAATATGGTTATGAATATCTAGGCAATTCCCCACGGCTGGTTATAACCCCATTAACCGATCGTTGTTATAGGTAAAGAGTAATGTTTTCATTCTTTGCATTGATCTGTATTTACTTCCATTTGTTATAGTTAATAACAGCAGGAACCTCTGCAGCTAAAATTTTCTTGCAGGTTTTGGAGGCAAATCTTATCTAATGTTTTTGCCTGAATATTGTAAAATATTTGCTATTTATAGGTTTCTACACCACTAGAGTAATACACTCTGTTGTATTGTAGAATGTGCTTTTGAAATATGTCATCGGCTCACAGTACTGGAACTGCAGAGAACTCTACAGTAGCACTGGTCAATTAATTTCTTTGAAATAAGACATACAGGTAGGGTATGCCTGCCTGTAAAATAAATGAGGTAATTATAGAGCCCTTCAGCAGATGTTCGAATGCAGTTAGCTTCCTGTTTCTCTGCTTGCTTGCAAGAGATTGAAATGGAAATACTTCATCCCTCAAGGTTGAAATGTTCAAGGGCATTTGCTATTTCACTTCTGGTGAGCCCTGGAGAGGTTTAAAGAACTTTCTTTTATAGTATCTCCAGGCAAATATACAGTTAGGATGTAAAGGTTTTACTTCATGACTGAGCTGTGAACTCACCATTGTGTAGACGCCACTTGTAGCAAAGTGCCTATGATATGCTTTATCTTTTGGCATTCACAGGAGTGTTGGAAGAGCTGATGCATTAGCTGTAAACTGGGGTTAGTGTCAGTAGGATTAACTCAATCTAAACTAAAACTGTGCAGTCAGCTGTGCCAGATGTAGTTTCAGTGCAAGCAATGAGCAAATAGACTCTATTCAACACAACATAACAACTGCTTTTAGTGTGGCTCGTCAGATCACTCCAGTGTTAACAAGGATCTCAATTGTAGTATGAAAATGACTTGGAGAGCAACATGATTCCCAGGTTCATGAAACAACCTTTATGCTTTCTCAGCCATTTCTAAAGATTGACCTTGTTTATAAAGCCAACTTCCAAGTTCTTGTCATGAGGAGTTCCACTTGATGAAAATGGGTGTTTTTCCAAGCTCTGCCGGTTTGCTTACAGCACTGTGTGTTTGCTTTTGTAATTAAGGTTATATAGGGCAGATGCATGTAATAAAAAGCCTTGACATCCCTTGTAGGCCAAGTGGGTGAATGTGAGCTCCCACAATTGGGAATCAGTTACGAGACAATACTGGGTTTTCTAGCACAAGCTGCTAAGCCAGTAGGAAACGAGCAAATTGTTTTCAGGGGAACCTGTATAGGAAAATACTTATCCATCCCTTCAGAAACAACCTGCCATTAATGATTACTAATTCCAATTCTTATTCTTGTTTAATATAGGACATTAATGGGTGCCTTGCAATTAAATCTTGGTGGTGCTCCGGAAGGACCTGCTGGGACTGGCAAAACAGAAACAACAAAAGATCTAGCAAAAGCATTAGCTAAGCAGGTACCAAAATGTAAACTCTTTTTCTTTGCTTTATCTATGTTTGGATATGCAGATAATTCTTGAAATGTCTTTCTTACCCAAGTGCTGCTTCTTCTGTACCTATTCTTTATTCACAAGAAATAGTTGGTAAAAAGCACACGTCTATAACTGTGTTTATATGGCATCCTAGTGTTGTAATCCAAAACATGCAATAATAATCCCTTCCCATTCTCAATGCTAAAAGTTACATTGTGGACTTTGTGTTACTAATGAGAGATTTTCTCTGTGTGTTTTTGTTGTAGTGTGTGGTCTTTAACTGCTCTGATGGTCTCGATTACAAGGCAATGGGCAAGTTCTTTAAGGGGCTGGCACAATCCGGTGCATGGGCCTGCTTTGATGAGTTCAATAGAATTGAGGTAAAGTTTTAACTCAAATAAAATGAAAAAGCTATAATATAAAACACAAGAAGTTTTAAATTTAGACATGGCAACATTACTGCCTGTTTTTTACTTTTATTTGTGATATAGCCTCTTTGTTTCAGTAATCACTGACACAGAAATAAGGTACTCAGCTGCCTGCTTTAGGTGCGTGTGCCTTCCTGTGCTGTGTGACAGAAGTCTTGTGTTCTGGTTTGTTTCAGCTGAACAAATTGTTCCTATGCACTTTCTTATTTTGCATGTGACAGTCATTTGTCGAGAAAGAGCTGGGCTTCTCTTCTCCTTGGAAAATCAAGCTGTGGGGCTGTGTTATTTGTGTTCAGACAGACAAATCGTAGTGGAGAAATTCCTGTCATGACTAGTAGAATCACTAACTGACTGACCTGGTTGAGCAGCTGTGTAACCAGACACATCTAATCCCATCCTTGGTCTTAGTCTGATTTTTGGGTTTTGTTGTTTTTAAAAATTTGGGCACCAATGACCTTGGACAGATTTTATTGTTATTTTGAGGAAGGTAGATTTAAATAAATACTAATAAATGTGGAAATTCCATGAAGTTCTATGTGGTATGTTTTAGTATCCTTAAGAACTTAATTTCTCCGTTTGTCTGCTGTAACTTGTTTTTTTTAAGGAAATCAGGTGTTAGCATTCTCATTTTCCAGCATTCTGTTACCTTGATACTTTAAAGCCCTGAGGATTGGCACTAGTCTGCCTTACCCATTATTTACATTTACCCTCAATTTGGGGTGCAGAGTCAATCAGCCTTTCTGAAAAGCCTAAATACAATGTCTCTGGTGAAAGGAAATTGCTTTTGGCCTCCAGAGGGAGTTCCTGTCCGCTTAACATTCAGGCACATGATATTTCTCTGTGGAGACTTTTAGAAGCCACTGTTAACTCTCTAGCTTGGTTGAGTAGGAAATGGTGGCACTCACTTTCAAAGAATTTCTTCAACAGGCAGCTAATATTAAGGGTCAATTCCCTGGCATAGGGTGATTTTCATCTGGGAAGATGCAAATATAGCCATCAAACTGTACAAACATAAACACTTCATGTTGTCTCCAAGTGTCTTATGTTTTCCAATCTATTCTGTCTGTATTAGGTTGAAGTATTATCTGTAGTTGCTCAACAAATACTTAGCATACAGCAAGCTATTATTCGCAGACTCAAAACGTTCATCTTTGAAGGGACAGAGATCTCTCTGAATCCTGCTTGTGCTGTGTTTATCACAATGAATCCTGGGTATGCTGGACGGGCAGAGCTGCCTGATAATCTGAAGGTAAATCTGGAGTCCTGATTTCTTGTAGAAGTTAAACAGAATTTGCAACTTCTTGTCTATTGTAATAAGAAAAGGAAGGCAGCAATCAAATACTACACTGACAACCTGTTCAAGTGTATTCTGCTGTATTTTGCTAAGTTTTCACAAGTGTATAGGATTGTACACATTGCAGTCTCATTTTAATCATACTGATACCAGTTCACAGCTTTTACTGTGCTCTAAGTTCAAATTATTCTGATGCTTGGCTATCCGAATCTCAATTTAAACTTATTATAACTTTGCAAGTTGTTGAAATGCTGCAGAGACTGACACAGACCTAGTTCTTTTCCTAGTTTTGCCACAGTTTTTTGCATGACCAAAATTACAAGACATTAACCACACCATGTGCTATTTTTGTCTGTTATGACAGTGAGATGAATGACTCTTCCTTTTCCCTCCATTAATAGTTCTTTACGATTGGGATTCTTTCTAAATGTATGTTGCTCAGTTCTTAGCACAGACCTCTTGTTTACAGTTCTAGGAACAATTCTAAAGCAATCTCATAGATTTCAGATGATTCTTACAGTAATGAAAATTGAATTGAGAGTGTAGAAGTTCATGAATTTGTGGAAAGATACTATTCTTACAAAACAAGAGCAAGTTATTACCATATTCTGTAGTCTAACCTTATACTTTACTTCTTCCTTCCAGGCACTGTTCCGAACAGTTGCCATGATGGTTCCAGATTATGCTTTGATTGGAGAAATTTCCCTTTATTCCATGGGATTTTTGGACTCTCGGAGGTAAGACGTGCTGAATTTTCCACCTCAGTTGAGTCAAACTTATCTCATTCCTCTATAAGACATATATGTGTGTTTGAGACAGGCTGTCCATGTTCTGTTTCTCCAGAGAGTCCTTTTTAATTTCCCACTTTGTCATCATTTATCATTTACAATGGCATGTTGACAGATATGCACCTCTACAAAGGACCATGTGGAAATGTATCGTAACATCAAACAGAATTCCTAAATGGCACACACATTCTGTTGGCTTGGCATAATCCACACTTTTGCATCCCAGGTGTTTTGGGCCATCTTCTCAGCTGATGTGTCTGATAATCACTGCAGTTATTTTGTACTTATTTTATTTCCCTGCATGGTGAAATGTTTTCATTCTACATATAACATTTTAATATCCACAGTCTTGCCCAGAAAATCGTTGCCACTTACCGTCTGTGCTCTGAGCAGCTGTCATCTCAGCATCACTATGATTATGGAATGCGTGCTGTTAAATCTGTCCTGACAGCAGCAGGAAACTTAAAGCTGAAGTACCCAACTGAAAACGAAAGTGTGTTGTTACTTCGGGCTTTGCTGGATGTTAACTTGGCCAAATTCCTGGCACAGGATGTGCCATTGTTTCAGGTAAGCTATCAAGTCAGTGTGTTTGAGTTTTATGATGATAAAGTCAGTTATTAGAGCCTATATAAACTGGTCATTACCTTCACTTACAATAGTTTTATCCACATGCCACTATATTAGTGTACAGTTGTTTCAATTACAGATTCACAGAATCTTAAGGGTTGGAAGGGACCTCGAAAGATCATCTAGTCATAGACTCATACAATCATAGAATGGTAGGGTTGGAAGGGAGCTTTAGAGATCATCTAGTCCAACCCTCCTGCAGAAGCAGGTTCACCTAGATCAGGTGGCATAGGAACATGTCCAGGCGGGTCTTGCAGACCTCCAAGGAAGGAGACTCCACAACCCCTCTGGGCAGCCTGTGCCAGGGCTCCCTCACCTGAACAGTAAAAGAGTTTTTTTCTTATATTTAAATGGATCTTTTTGTGTTGCAGCTTCATCCCATTACCCCGTGTCCTGTTGCTAGCTACAACAGAAAAAAGGGATGCTCCAACCTCCTGACACCCACCATTTAGATATTTGTACGTGTTAATAAAATCTCCCCTCAGTCTCCTCTTCTCCAGACTAAATAGCCCCAGGTCCCACAGCTTTTCCTGGTATGAAAGATGTTCCGGAACCCTCATCATCCAACCCCCCTGCCAGAGCAAGACCACCTAGAATAGGTCTCTGGTTCTTTTAGTACTATTTTGAAAAACAAACTTTAAATGGTGGCTTTTAAGTTATTCTATAACATTTTTTGTAAGGTATCTTGCTAAAAGTCACTTTATGCTGTTTCACTCGCGGAAACCATTCTTTCAAGTTTGCATTCTGTCTTTTTGCTGCAAAAGAGACATGGACAACTAAATGATGGTCAATGAAAAATTTGAAATCAGAATGAAACTGATGAAGTTTCTGTTTGCATGCTGCTTTAATAGAAAATAAAGACTATTCTACGTTACAGAGCAATCAATATTGAGGACCTAAAAGCTGAGATACAAACACAGAGTCATTGTGTTGAAATTTCAGAACATATATCCTTCTGTTTAATCACTGAAATTCTTTCCACCACAACCTTTCCTGTAAGACTTTTGGGGGTAAGGTTGCAGAAAGTTAGGTTTTCTTTTACAATCTTGGTGTCTGTATGAAAAGCACAGGCATCATTTCTATGTCACGTCTACAGAATATTTTCATGGCTACAGTTTGCCTAGAAGTTCATTTTGTCCAGCTGAGAATATTTCCTCTTAAGCTCCTGGTAACTACATGAATATTGTTTTACTTACTTTATGCTTCCCTTTTTGTAATCTGTGTTTAAATACTGTTCTATTCTGTCGTTCCTTAACAGGGCATCATCTCTGACCTGTTCCCTGGAGTGGTTCTTCCTACACCTGACTATGACCTGTTTGTCCAGGCACTAACTGAAAATATTAAAAAGATGGCTCTTCAACCAGTTCCATGGTTCATTGGAAAAATTATTCAGGTTTATTTTCACACACTTACTTCTGGAGAAGAAAAGTGTGAGAACAGAAACGTTCTTCATTCACTGTCTGCATCGTGAATGAATAGCTGATAGTTTCCACAAGTGATTAACAGAATACATTAACAGCACATTTTTTACTGTTTAAAAATAATGGAGTAAAAGCCTGCTTTGCTCATAGTGGTTTTTAAATTCAGCCAGCCTGTGTTGGAGTTAACGTGTGCAGCCACGTCTTAGGTCTTATGGTTCAGCCTAGTGAACAGATCTCTGGCCTGAGAGTCAGGCTCTGTTCCCAGTTCTGCTTACAGTCTCTTTAAAAAATCTTTAAAGGGATGATATTTCTCACCCTTGCAAATACTTCACCTCCAGCTCCGTGTTCTCATTGTTTCACATTTGCTAGTATTAGTGATCTTTTAAAAGCATGCTTACCTTTTTATTCTTCTCTGATGGGTAGCACAGCCCAGTGACAGTGTAGTGCCAAGAGCAAAAATGCATGGCCTAGGGCAGGATCACGAGGATCCCCTCCTATGTTGAAACTTGATTTATGCTGCTTTGCAAACCATGCTTTATCATTCATTTAAATAGAGGTAGTATTAACTGGTTAGGAATTTAAGGTAGACCATAAAAATACGAGCCTTAGCCTGAGATTAACCTGAGGGTTTCTTACAGATTTATTTGAAGATGTTCTGTTTGAAGGCTTCGATTTGAGCCATTGTCAAGGTCTTGTGGGATGACTAAAGAAGTTACCACCCTTGCAGTCCAAAGTCAGCCTCTGTTGAACTAGTTATATGACAGATCCTCAGAATTGTAGTTTCAATCCCTTTGTGTCAGCTTCATGGGTCATCATTGGTATGAACTTAGGCTTTTATACTAGACTGTGGTCTGCCTGCTCTGGCTAGTACACTCATAGCCTGTACAATGATGCTTTTACAGCTGATGAATGATATTTAGCAAGGAACAGGGAGGATATCTTGAAGCAAGGACTTCTGAAATTGCATCTGTAAGAATTAGAAGAATAACATGACTTCCTTTTGACTAGATTAATGTTTTGGCCAGCCTTAATAGAGAACAAATATTTGGCTGGTATTTTATGCTGCCATGTCTGAGTGCAGGAGAGATATCTCTAGTTTCATGCACACATTGCTTGCTTTTGTGCTGTGTTAAAGAGTCAGTCTCTTGTCACTGATGCAGATATATGAAATGATGCTGGTGCGCCATGGTTTCATGATTGTTGGAGATCCTTTGAGTGGAAAGACCTGTGCATACAAGGTATTAGCTGGAGCCCTTGGTGATTTGTGTGCAGGTAACATTGTTCAGCCACAAACTTCTCATTAAATGAAGTTAATTCTATAACTAATGTTTTCCCTTTGCAGAGATATTCCCAGGTAGTTACTATATCCTGCTCTCTCAACTGTAAAGATTCTATTCATTAGGCTATTTTTGCCAGATGTCTGTTTCTCTGAAAGCCTTTTGTCTGCATTTACTGAAATAGTAAAACATATTAATATGTTGATGCTTTTATGAATTCTGTTAAGCATTGTACTTGTGTATAATACTCTTGAAAAACTAGTTTTGATTGGGAGATTTTAAGTAGCTCCCATAGACAGATAATATATTCTGCTCTGCTTTTCTTTTTTTTTCCCCATGTGCTTTTGCACAGATAACTTTATTCTTCACTTGCACAAGTAACCGAAGTTCTTATTTACTGCTACCTAGCTGCCAAGTGTCTGTTTTGGGTTTTTTTTTTGCCCAAGTCAGCTAAAGTAGGATCCTCAGGAATCTTCTTGTTCTGTATTTTAGTTGTTGAATGAAACTAACCTATCAAATCCTCAAGCTCATCTATTCGTCTTTTTACAAAGCAAAATCCATGGATGAATTTGCTGTTGAATACAAAGTTATTAATCCTAAAGCAATTACTATGGGACAGTTGTATGGCAGTTTTGATCCTGTAAGCCATGAATGGACAGATGGTGTTCTTGCAAATGCCTTCAGAGAACAAGCATCTTCTACCACAGATGATCGGAAGTGGATTATTTTTGATGGCCCAGTGGATGCAGTTTGGATAGAAAACATGAACACTGTGCTGGATGATAATAAAAAGGTAGCCTAATTTTTGCTAGTAACTTCATTCTAGCAATATTGTTTCCATAGTAGTCAAAGGAGTTGTAAGCCTTAGGAAAAGCTAATGTGCTTAAAAGCATTGTTTTTTTTCCCTCAGTGATATGAGTTTGGTTTAATAAGTAATGTTAAGCTATTACTTCTCCATATAAGTCTTGTCTTGATCCTATTTTATGGAAATGACCTTGCTCACTGGGGGTTTTTATTGACCCTTTTAGGAAACTAAAATACGTAAACACAATTCTGTAACTGAAAACTGAACTTGCTTAAATTACCTAGGGAATAAATGAACTAAAAAAAAACCCTACAGTTCATAACTGCTTTTCCTTGCAGAGTTATTTGGAGTGCTGTTCTCTACAGTAAGAAGTGGAAAAGTTGAGATAGGCTAGCAAATTTGTTATGAGAACATGAATGAGTGAATGAGTGACACTAAGTAGAGTGTTCACTGATTTTATGACAGGCACTGCTTTGACTGGCTGATCAGCACTGATATGACTAGATCATGTTTATGTGATATTTTTTCTTCTAGTTGTGCTTAATGAGTGGTGAAATAATTCAAATGAATTCAAAAATGAGTTTAATCTTTGAGCCAGCAGACTTAGAGGAGGCATCTCCAGCAACTGTCAGCAGGTAATGTGAAGGCATTCAGTCTTGAACTGTCTTACCTGTGCATCTATTCCTGTATCATAGTTGTTTGTTCTTGCCAGGTGCGGTATGATCTATATGGACCCGCAGCAGTTAGGTTGGGAGCCGCTGAAGGATTCTTACATGAAGACATTGCCTCCAAACCTGCAGGAAGAACACCAAGAGCTGGTGAGAGACTGATTTTTTTTTTACATAGGTTTAATTTAGAGGATGAACTTGATAATGATGTTCACAGTTTGCAAATTTGAAGGCAGGCACGCAGAATCAAGCTGTTGGAAGTACTTTCATGATCTAGAGGGTCCTAAATATCCTAAAGGCTGTTGTAAGTTATTTTATAGTGATGAATGTCAAATGTTGTTGCAAGGAAAGTGAGAGTTGGAGATGCCATGAGTACTAGAAATGGAATGGGAAATACTGTAAGTCTCAGTGTTTCGAAACCATCCTTCTTCTGTCTGAGATATCTAGAATTTAGCTTGAGAAATGCTCCTTGGCAGAAGCAACTTGTGTTCACTATCAGATGATAGTGGTTTGACTTTAAGTATTGCCTTACATAGGTCCTTTCCTTATCTTCCTTCTCCTAACTTGGAGAATTTCTGATGCCTTATATATTATTGAGAGATGCTTGAGGGACAGTGAGTCAACTCTTGCATTGTTTTAAAGCTGTTTCCTTTTCTTCTGGCAGGTCAACGACATGTTTATGTGGCTAGTCCAGCCCTGTTTAGACTTTATTCACCTTCATTGCAAAGCCTCTGTACAAACATCCTCTATTCATCTGAGTCATAGCTTGATGAAACTCTATACCTGTCTGCTTGGTAAGTACCCTAAACCTTATTCCTTTTATTTCAATTTTTCTTTTTTTTTTTCCTGGTGTTTCCCATAACAAGGTGCATGTTATCACCTGCAAAGAAATACCAAAGGAATTTATTTACTCTTGAGATCATACATCACAAGTCCTTTCTCTCATTGATCAGTATTAATAATAGTGCTCTGACTGGCACACGGAGCTTTCACATTTGAACACTGGTGTTGTTTACAAAACTGACCATGATCTTGTGGATGTGTTCCATGGTTTTCATTACTGTTACTAGCATCTGAAAAAAAAACAATTAGGACCCTTTGTAAATATTTTTCCTTCTCATTTGTTTTTCTTTGTAAACAGTATTTTTCACAGACAAGTTCCCTGCTCTGTAGATTGGCTTTGTTCTACTGAAGACAATGCTCTAAGTTTGTCTCGAAATGCTTTTGCAAAAAGGCATTTTGTATTGAGATTTATGGTTGTTGCTGGCATTTAACTAACATTCAAAACCTTTCTTTTAGACGAAATAACTGAATCTAAAGAAGAGGAGAAGGAAAGCATATCTAGTCAGCATCTCACCTTGTGGCTACAGGGACTTTTCCTTTTTGCTTTGGTTTGGACAGTTGGGGGGATCATCGATGCAGACAGCAGAAAGAAATTTGATTTGTTTTACCGCAACTTGCTGATGGGAGTGAATGAGGAAAACCCGCGCCCTAAAAGTGTGAAGCTTACAAAAAACAATATCTTCCCAGAAAAAGGTGCTGCTTCATATCTCTAACTTGCCTGTCCTTTTATAATGCAATAAGAACACTCAGCATATCGAGGGAGAATGGAGTGCCTGGCAGATGTTAAGCCTGCAGCAGAGCCACCATCTGCCAAGCCTTGGGCTTCACAGCTGGGGGCATTTTCCTGGCTCTTTTAACCAGGAGTAGCATATGTCTCATGTTGTACTCAAACAATGTAGCTGAATCTGACCTAGAATAGTTCCATGATGATAATAGCAGTGGGAGGGGAGTATACCTCTCGTACTGGTAAACCTTTGTTATCTCAGTGCTGGATGTCACATGCTAAAATGATGGAAATTTGTTCTTATTCTTTAATCAGTGGCTTCTCCTGTGTTGTGTTTTTCAATTAACAGGGAGTGTTTATGACTTTTATTTTCACAAGCATGGCAGTGGGCAGTGGAACATGTGGACAGAGTACATCACAAAAGAGGAGCAAGTTATCTCCCCAGGGGCTAAGGTTCACATTGTTGTCTTTCATTATATAAAAGAATTATTTGACTAAGTGATTTAGAGGTATAACTCAACTACATTAGCTAGCTCTCATTCGGCTATATCAAGCTGATTAATGTTTGATCAGTAACACTTCATTAATTTCTGTAAGTTCCCTTCCATGCTTCTGTCTTTATTCTAATACTATCAAAATTGAAAGTGAACATGGAGCCCTGAGGTTGACTGGTGGTTAAAATGTTTGGTTCTACTTTTGACTCTGTAACAGCATCTGATGTTGGGGAAATGATCTGAGGAAAAAGGCAAAGCCTGAATTTCTGTTCCTTCATTTTTTTTTTTGTATGTTTTGTTCATGATATTATAGTATGAGTTAATCAGAAAAAGCAAGCAAAGATATTTACTACTTCCTTGGGATATGAAGAGCAATAGCGAGAGTTCTGAATCCTCTCCATTTCCAAATAGGGGACACTCACATTTTGATGGCAGCTGTTAAGTCAAGGGAAGTGTAGTACAGCAGAGATCTACAAAAAGTACCTATCCTGCAGAGAAAAATTCAAGTTAACTTAAGTGATGTTTGTTCTTCTTTTCATTCCATTGTAATTGCAACTGTTTTGTCCATTAAATACATGAGAGATGCAAAATTACATTTCATTCTGCTATCTAAAGTCTTTTCTCAATATCTAATTCAGAGCTGCTAATGATAAATGGAAGGTGAGGAAGAGAGAAAAAAAATCATAGCACTGTTCTTTTTCCTTTGCACAGTAGGAGACCAGAATTAAGCCATGCTTAACCCTAGAGTTCTCCTGGGTTTATATATTATCTGTGAACCATAATACTGACAGCACTAGTTGTGCTATTCACTGTATAAACACTGAACAAGAAATGAGGCCATCCTGTCTACCAGAACTTTGTTCTAACCTAAGTTTTCAGAGAAAATAGATATTTTTGAAATGCACTTTTGCTACAGGCTTGATGTAGTTGTTTGCAAATAGTCTTATTGGTTAACATAATAGATGTTTGCTTTCCATGTGTTGTTTTACTTTCCTGTGTAACAGGTATCTGAGCTGATCATTCCAACAATGGAAACTGCCAGGCAAATGTTTTTTCTTAAAACATATGTGGAGCATAATGTCCCTTTGCTTTTTGTGGGCCCCACTGGCACTGGAAAAACAGCTATAACAAACAATTTTCTACTACAACTTCCAAAGCAAAAATACATCCCAAGCTTCATCAACTTCTCTGCAAGAACCTCTGCTAACCAAACACAGGATATTATTCTGTCCAAGCTGGATAGAAGAAGAAAAGGATTATTTGGACCTCCTTTGGGGAAAAAAGCTGTAATATTTGTGGGTAAGACAGTTTTTTACAGGATTTCACTACCATTTTAATTCTGATTTTGGGCAAAGGAAGTGATTGACTGAGACCAGTAATTTTGGGTTGCCTGAGTATATTCTGGCTTTTTTTCAGGCCCTCAAAGAAGGATTAGCAGTGCCCCCTGCTGAAAGGTTTGTAAGCTTTGTGGCTGTCTTCAGAAGAGTTCATAAACAAAGCAAAATTCATAAAATAAAGTTTCTAAAGTACACCAAAATCACCAGCCACACTAAGTTAAGCCATCACTTCTAAGTCAGCCTGCGAAGTATAATGACATTTGATTCTGGTTAGTTTAACAGGAAGCAAGATTAACAGGGTGCAACATTTTTGTGCCTCTAGTTCAGTTGTTTTGTGGCTTTTTTTCTCTTCTTAGCTTTGAAAGACACTATAAGTCCATTCCTTGGGTTTTTTTATTCACTGTGTTGTCCATAGATGACCTGAACATGCCTGCAAAGGAAGTGTACGGAGCCCAGCCACCTATTGAGCTTCTCAGACAGTGGATTGATCATGGTCATTGGTATGACAAGAAAGATGCATCCAAGATGAATATCATAGATGTGCTGCTTGTTTCAGCTATGGGTCCACCTGGGGGAGGCAGAAATAGTATTACAGGTAGGAAATATATTGCTGTGACAAGTAGTTATCTAATCAAGAGGCAGGTTCAGTTTTGCTGATGACAAATTCTTCATTTATCTTTTACTTGTAAACCCACAGAAACATTCATCGGCTGAGTTGTTCCAAATAGAAGCCTGCATGCTCAAAGTCAGTTGTGTACCTTTTCCAGAGGGAGCTTAATCAACATTAGAAACAATGTTTTTAATGTTGATTAAACTATGGATGATGAAAATAATTCTAAAATTAGAGAATTGGACACTTTTTTCCATTTTCTATTCTTTGGAAGAGGGAGGGAATACATCTTCTTGCCAAGTCTTTCTGGCATATCTCATCTGAAATTCTCTCTCCTGCTGCTAAGATAGCTGTCTGCATTTACTTAAAAGCATGTTGCCTGCAAGTCCATGACTCCTATTGTATCACCATAAGGGAGGTCATACGTTCTTAATAAAAAAGTTGTGTTGGTAAAATCCTTAATGTAGATGCAGCTGCAAGGTCATAATGCAATTTATTCTTTGCTTCATGCAAACACTCTAATACAAATATAACTGTATGTGCTTTCAGAGGGTTTTATTCAAATAACTGTTCAATACAGACAATTTCTGAAATGTACCAGTGTATGGACTGATTTTTTCAGATGAAAGCTGGTAATAAGAGACAATTTTGACAAGTTTTACTGTGTGCTATCACAATCATGTCAGGTGAAAGCTGGGTGATAGCAGCCTTGTTATAATGGAGATTCATGTTTTCCATTTGAAACACATTGTTCTAAGTGAACTACTGATATAAAATAGAAGCCATTTTATATTTCTTTTGCATCATTGCTGAGGCAGCAATTTGCCAGGAACAAAATCGTGGAGCTGAAGCCAGATTGAAAAGTCATTGTTTGAGCGACAGTCAGATGTTAGCTGAAAGGTGGAAAAATGTTTGCACATTCCCAAATCTTTCCGCATCTTGTTTTTTTTTTTGTGCATTACAGGACGCTTCACACGGCATTTGAATGTTGTATCCATCTGTGCTTTTGATGATGACATACTAACCAAGATTTTTACTGCAGTCACTGATTGGCACTTCAGCAACGGCTTTGAGCCTGCATTTCTAAGGTAATGTGATATATTTCCCATAACACCTTTGTCATCTTTTCCCTTGCAATTTATCTGCAGAAATTAAAAGTATATCTCTCTTCTTTCTTAAGGCTGGGTAAGGTGATGGTCCAAGCAACAATGATGATTTATAAAATGGCTGTTGATAATTTTCTCCCAACTCCTTCAAAATCTCACTATGTCTTTAATCTACGGGATTTTTCCAGGGTTATTAAAGGAGTGCTCCTCTGTCCACACACTCATTTGCAGGTAAGTTGTAGTTTAGTTATGTTGCTGTAAGAAAGAACAATGGAAAAAAGTAAATTATAATACCAGTAAGTAAATGTCTCAAAATACATGAGTTGTGATTTCAGTAGACTTACAAGGTTTCAACTCATATTTATGTGTTTTCTGTCTGTTTCTGAGGGAGGTAGCTGTCATTTTTGCTAACATTCTTTACATGTGTTACAGTTGGACCCAGAGGTCCAAGGCCAATCTATCAAGGCTTGTACATCGAGTCTGACAATCACTTCTCTTGAACTTGCAAACTAAATACACAAAAGAAACAAATGTGGGTAAAGACCAGCATCTGTCTTTTACAAATGGCAAGCTCATCAGTGAACAAGTCTGAATGATTTTGCCTGTTGTCACAAACTACAAATGAATATTGATAGATGTATATGACTTTCATCCTTCTATCTTTAGTGATCCATGTTCACTAAAATGTCAGGTTAAATGAGTATTAAAAAATTATTTCTGTTGGAGAAATGTTTTTGGCACTGAAACAGAACAAAACAGCTACAAGCTATTCAGGTAAAAACTTAGCCAGGAACAGTTGAGTGGGGCTTGGGTTAGAGCCCAGGAACCATGTCTTTGAAAGTTTTATTCTTTACTTTACGTTGGAAAGGTGAGGAGACTTTATAGAGAAAAACGCTTTGACATTAGTGTCCCAGTTTGTATTGGCAGGAAGGATAAGATGGTAACTAGGTGGGGAAGCCAGTTAAATTAGCACATGCTGAGCCATGTGCCGTGTGGCTTGGAATGGAAAGATTCCCACTGAGTTTAGTACAAGATATAACAGGATCCAGATGGACATTTCTATCTTTTTGTTTTTAAGCAAATCCTGTCTGAGCTGTTTACCTGTCTTATATTTGCACTTTCAGGATGGAGATAAGTTGATCAGACTTTGGATTCATGAGATTTACCGAGTTTTCTATGATCGCTTAGTAGATGAGGAGGACAGGAAGGTTTTCTTTCAGATGGTACAAGAGACAACATCAAATAGCTTCAAGCAGAGCCTTAATAAGGTATTTTTGGGTAATGTGCTGGGATCAAGAATGAGACTGATGCATTTTCAGAAGTACTTAAACATTGAGATTACATTAGTACTGGACACATTTTGAATTATTTCTGTCAGTGCATTTAAAAATTAGGGATGGTCTTTTATTCAGTATTGAGTATTCAAGATATTCTTAGTCAAGTTAAGACAAATGATTTCACATCAGAATGATTCATAACTTCAAAAGGATTCTATATTGGTTCAGAGGACTATCTGGAATAAATGTCTTACACAATATCTGTCTGTGCTTTTGCTTAAGGTAGTATTTGGATGAACCAATAAAATTAGTGGGTGCTTTTCAGAACTTTGGGAACTTATCCTAGATTTGACAGCAAAAATCTCTCTGTGAAGTATGCATTTGTGAAAACTTGCATGTCAGCCTACAGCATATTTCCCATTTAGGTGTTTGCGTGTGTGTGTATGTGGCTCTTTCCCCCAGACTAAGGTAATAACTAGAATAGCTGGAAAACAGTGCTTCCCACAGTATTATATTAATTCTTATCTACATAGTGATGAGGAGACTGTGGGGGGATCTCATCAATATTTACAAATATCTCAGTGGTGGATGTCGGGAGGTTGGAGCAGCACTTTTTTTCTGTTGTATCCAGTAAAGGGTAATGGAAAGAAGCTAGAACACAAAAAGTTACATTTAAGCATAAGGAAAACCTATTTCGGTATGAGGCTGAGGGTGAGGGAGCTCTGGCACAAGCCGCCCAGGGAGGGTGTGGAGGTTCCTTCTCTGGAGGTCAAAACCCACCTGGACGCATTCCTGTGTGACCTGATCTAGGTGGACCTGCTTTGGTAAGGGGGTTGGACTGGATGATCTCTAAAGATCCCTTCTAAGCTCTACCGTTCTGTGATTCTATGACTTTAAGGAAAATAGTTCTCTAAGAGTTTGAATTATTTGATGATTGTTCTATTTTCCCTAGGTACTGAGTCATCTCTCACCTACTGGAGAAATCTCTGATGATGACATTCGCAGCCTGTTCTTTGGAGACTATTTGAAGCCTGACAGTAATATAAAAGTGTATGATGAAATCACAGACTTACACCAACTAACAACTGTCATGGAATACTACCTTGAGGAATACAACAATATCAGCAAAGCACCCATGTCCTTAGTCATGTTCAAGTTTGCTATTGAGCATATCTCAAGGATATGCAGGGTACTGCAACAGGATAATGGACACCTGTTGTTGGTGGGGGTTGGTGGAAGTGGTCGACAAAGTGCTACCAAGCTTGCCACCTACATGAACGGCTTTGAACTCTTTCAAATTGAAATTAAGAGATCCTATGGAATCAACGAATGGAAAGATGATGTTAAACGAGTCATGCTGAAAGCAGGTGTTGATAACAAGAAAGTGTCCTTTTTGTTCTGTGATAATCAAATAAAGGATGAAGCGTTTGTGGAAGATATCAACATGCTTTTAAACACTGGTGATGTGCCTAATATCTTTGCAACAGATGAGAAAGCTGACATTGTTGAGAAAATGCAAGGTGCAGCAAGGATGGAGAACAGGAAAATTGAAGCCACTCCCCTTGCTTTGTACAATTTCTTCATTGAGAGGGTGAAGAAAAATTTGCACATTGTCTTAGGTCTGTATACAATATGTTATTTCTTAGAATAGTTTTTCTTAAGCTTAGTTCTTTTTCTTGCTTACTAATTGCAGGCAAACTCAGGTAACAACTGGGATTTTTTTTTTTCCAGCCATGAGTCCTATTGGAGATGCATTTCGAAATCGATTACGGATGTTCCCTTCACTGATAAACTGCTGCACCATTGATTGGTTCCAAACTTGGCCTACAGATGCTTTGGAAATGGTTGCTAATAAGTTTTTAGAGGATGTTGAACTCGAAGATGATATTAGAAAAGAGTATGAGTTTATCTGTCAAGAAGCATATGAAGCAAATGTTTGTTCCCTTCCCAAAATGCTTGACCGTGAAACTGTCCTTGTAAATTGACAAAGCTAAGCCAACTCTGGGATTGCAGTGCAGGTCAAAGATACCTAGATGCATGTATCTGATGTTTCAGGCTGCTCTTCAAAAGGAGTCTGAAATATTTCTCACAATGGTGAAAAAGCAATTCTGCCTTCACTAACACTAACGTAATTCTATAAGCTTAGATGAATTTCATCATAATTTACATAAAGACATAGTAATGTGGACATTTTTTCTTCTAGGGTTGTGTCAATGTGCAAGTATTTCCAAGAAAGTGTGAGAGAGCTGTCCATCAGCTATTACACTACGCTGCAGAGACACAACTATGTGACTCCAACTTCATACCTGGAATTAATTCTTACATTCAAGACTCTGCTGAACAGCAAAAGGCAAGAAGTTGACATGATGAGAACTCGTTATCTTATGGGACTTCAAAAACTTGACTTTGCATCTTCACAAGTAAGTTCCAGATGAAAACACTGAATGTGTCCCATACTTTAGGATGGAGTCTGACTAAAACCTGTAAAAACAAAACTTAATTAACTGATTAATTAAATTCCTTCTTTGCTGTATTTCTGATGCTATTGAGCACTTTCTATAGAAAGCCATCAGGAAAAGTTAGATTACTGTTTAGTTTGGATAATAATTTAAATAGCACTTAATAGAAAGCCAAATGAAATTGTTGGCATCCATTAAATATTGAAGGAATAAAACTTAAGAATGTCATTATTTTGTCAAAGCTTGATATGGAGAATCCATACCTCAGCATCCTAGTACTCATTACCCTTGTCAATATAAGGGAGAAGTTGAAGAATGTTGTAAGACAAAAAGAAACATTAATTCCTGAGTAGATTTCCAGCAGGAAAACTGATCAAGTTCTAGGTAAATAACCTCCTTTTTTCAACCTAGGAGAACTTCCCAGGATGCAAGGTAAAGGGGCTTCCAGACACTTGCTGGATGAAGAATATCCAGTTTGCAGCCATATTGCTGCCACTAGTTCTGTGTTTCCTTCCAAGGTTTTTTTTGGGTTTTATTTTCTACCTGTGCAATGAAGGATTATTTGGGGTTCCTTAAACTGAAAACTGACTTTGAAGAAAAAAATACAATTAGTCAATTTATGTCTCACTATTGAAGTTAAGTGGATCTTAAAAAGAGCAAATGTATTGCATGGATGATTAAAAAAATCTCTTCAGTTACATAAAACAGCTCTTAGTAAAAAAAAGTCTAGAGAACTGTTTTAATAATTATTTAGCTCAAATGCTCCTTTTTAGAGTGTATGAATATTGTGTCTCTTATTTTTCTCCCTAAGATATCAAGAGGTGAAATGCATGCAATACTTATTTTTTTTTCTTGATTTCCTGTTAAATTCATCAGGTTGCAGAGATGCAGAAGAAACTGACAGCTCTTCAGCCTGAACTGATTCAGACTTCTGCAGAAACAGAAAAAATGATGATACAGATTGAAAAGGAAACAACTGAAGTAGATGCAAAGAAGGAACTAGTGTCAGCAGATGAAAAAGAGGCTAATGAAGCAGCAGCAGTTGCTAAAGCTATTAAGGTAGAATACAAGGGCTTGAGCCTGGAGCGTGATAGGTTTTGAGCCTTTCCAAGCAAATGGGAATTATGATGACCTGTTAATGGGATGATCCAAGCTCTCAAAGTAACAAAGTTGCAAGAGATGATGAATGATGTGTGCCTGACACAAAACAGAGTGAGTTTTGGGTGTTTGGAGTATGACTGTATCTCTCAGTACCACATAGCTTCCCTTTCTAATTCATATCCCAAAAGCTGTATAGTTTTTATTTCTGTACTAAGATATTCTCGTTCTCAACAGGTTGAGTGATGAGCTTATACTGTTTCCAGGCACAAATACAGGCTGCTTTCAGTTAACTGAGGCCCTGTTAAGCATAACCTAAGAGATATTTGCCATAGCCAACAATCTGTAGCACAGAATTTATCATGGGGAGCTGCAGGATTCCTCAGCATTTTTTTGTAACTAGTTGGAAATGTCAGTGATAGATAATTATTGAGATTTGGGTACCTGATAAAGAATTTAAGCTACACAGAATGTATTTTTAACCTGATGAGCACTGAAAGATTTAACTAAGAAAATCCCTATCTAACCTATATTTTAATTCTTCTTGTCAGATTTTGATCTTGAAAGTTTGTCTTTTTCAGCTATCGGTTCAGTTTATGGAAGTTATTAATTTCTTTACAAACCTTCTCTTTTTAAACTGTGCAGACAAATTGTGAAAGTAGTTTTCCTCCAAGAAACACGATGTTGTGAAGAGGCTTTTTCTTAGGTATTTGCAAACAGAAAAGGTTCTCTGAAGCTGTGCTGTAGTGGGGTGATCAGGTTGCAGACCTGGTATCGTATGAAGGTTTACAGGCTTCTGCTCAATGTCTTAACAGGATGAATGTGAAGGTGACCTTGCTGAAGCCATGCCAGCTTTGGAGGCAGCACTTGCAGCTCTTGATACCCTGAATCCTTCAGATATCTCTCTTGTGAAATCCATGCAGAATCCACCTGGTCCTGTTAAGCTTGTCATGGAGAGTATCTGTGTCATGAAGGGAACTAAACCAGAGAGAAAGCCTGATCCAAGTGGCAGTGGTAATGATGTGGTATTTGTTCTCCTTGCCTTGAGAATGCTTGGGGTACTGCTCTGTTGTACTTGTGAAGTGCAAAGTGCTTCTGGCATGAATGCAGCCATGTGCATTTTGCTAGCAATGACTTATAACTACACTGAAAAGCTCAGAGCTGCTTTGGCTATTGTAACATACTGCCCTTGCTTGACACTGGTGTACAAGCTTTGTAAATATGATCCCAGTCACCAGCACAAATTCATCTCTTCAACTTGCTTTGACTCAGTCTTGAAATTTGCCTTGGCTGGAGGGACTCTGGGAGCTGGAGGTGTGCTGGGCACCATTCCACCTGTATTTTCCCCTATAATGCCTGACACCAAACTTTATCAGTTATGCTGGGAGATAGAATTCTAGCTATAACCCTGACATAGATAATTACTCTAACAAGCTCTTTCTATATGGTTTATGTCATTATTGTGGAATTGCACAGAATCTGTGAGGTGGGAGAGACAAGACATATTTTCCTTTTCCTTTTCCGTTTCCTTTTCCGTTTCCTTTCCCTTTCCCTTTTCCGTTTCCTTTTCCTTCTGCCTTATGTACCCATGGTTCAATCCTTCATAATTGAAAATAAGAAATCTATAAATGTATTTCATCTAAAACTGTCTTACTTGGATTAGGAAATAATAGTAACTGATTTATCTAATATGCTAAGAAAGACTGTATAGTCATTTGCTCCCCTTCTTCTGCTTGGCTGATTTAGAATTAATATGTAATTAATAAAGATGACACAGGTTAATGATGCTGAAATTCCTACCTGAATTTCTTTAGGTAATGATTTTCCCGAACTAATTAACAGTGGTTACATGGTAAAATTCTGTTGCAAAATCATTAATGTTAAACCTTCATCATATGTTTCAAGTATTTTTTTTCAGTTTGAACATGCATTTAAGCCTGATTTTAGTATTATTTGCAATGTAGGTAAAATGATAGAAGACTATTGGGGCCCATCTAGAAAAATACTTGGAGATCTGAAATTCCTGGAGAGCTTAAAGACATACGACAAGGACAACATTCCTCCTGCTATAATGAAGAGAATTAGAGAGAGATTTATTGAGCATCCAGATTTTCAACCAAATGTCATCAAAAATGTCTCATCTGCCTGTGAAGGACTCTGCAAGTGGGTGCGAGCTATGGAGGTGTACGACCATGTTGCAAAAGTGGTTGCCCCAAAGCGCGAACGCCTGAGAGAAGCAGAGGGATTACTGAGTGTGCAGATGCAGAAGCTGGAAACAAAACAAGCAGAACTGAAGGAAGTAGTTGATCGTCTCCAAGCTTTGAATGATGAATTTGAAAGCATGAATGACCGGAAGAGAGAATTAGAAAACAATATTAAACTTTGTTCGCAGAAGCTTGTGAGAGCTGAACATTTAATCAGTGGCCTTGGCGGAGAGAAAGATCGGTGGACGGAAGCTGCACGATTATTGGGAATCCGGTACATAGATCTTATAGGAGATGTGTTGTTATCATCAGGAACTGTGGCTTATTTGGGAGCCTTTACTGTAGATTACCGCCTAAAATGTCAAAAGCAGTGGCAGGTCCTGTGCAAGCAAAAAAACATTCCATGCTCCAGTGATTTCAGCTTAAGTAATACGTTAGGAGATCCGGTCAAAATCCGTGCGTGGCAGATTGCTGGATTGCCGGTTGATTCTTTTTCCATTGACAATGGTGTAATTGTTTCTAACTCAAGAAAGTGGGCTTTAATGATAGATCCTCAAAGGCAAGCTAACAAGTGGGTAAAAAACATGGAGAAAACTAACAGGCTGTCAGTTATCAAACTATCTGACACGCATTATGTGAGGATGTTAGAAAATGCTATTCAGCTTGGAACACCGGTCCTGCTAGAAGATATTGGTGAAGAACTAGATGCTTTCATAGAACCCATTTTATTAAAGCTAACGTTCAAACAACAAGGAGTAGAATACATGAAATTAGGGGACAATATAATTGAATATTCCAAAGATTTCAGATTTTACATAACAACCCGCTTAAGAAATCCTCATTATCTTCCTGAAGTGGCTGTGAAAGTTTGTCTGCTCAACTTCATGATTACACCTTTGGGTCTTCAGGATCAACTTCTTGGAATTGTAGCTGCAGAAGAAAAGCCTGAGCTAGAAGAGAAGAAAAATAAACTGATCATAGAAAGTGCAGCTAACAAGAAACAACTAAAGGAAATAGAAGATAAAATCCTGGAGATCCTTTCCCATTCAGAAGGAAACATCTTAGAAGATGAAACAGCGATTAATATTTTGTCTTCATCCAAAGAGTTATCTGAAGAAATCTCTGAAAAGCAAAAGATTTCCTCTGCAACTGAGATGCAAATTGATTCTACTCGAATGGGGTATAAGCCAGTTGCTGTTCACTCAGCTATTGTCTTCTTCTGCATCTCTGATCTGGCAAACATTGAACCTATGTACCAGTATTCATTGATTTGGTTCATTAACTTGTATGTTCAATCTATTGCTAAAAGCAAAAAGAGTGAAGATCTAGAAGAGAGAATTAAAAATATAACTGAGCATTTCACAATAAGCATCTATAACAATGTCTGTCGCTCACTGTTTGAAAAGGACAAGCTGTTATTCTCCTTGCTTGTCACAGTAGGCATTATGAAGGGAAAGGACCAAATAGATGATGAGATGTGGCGTTTCCTGCTGACTGGAGGTGTTGCTCTTGATAATCCTCACCCCAACCCAGCTCCAGATTGGCTATCTGACAAATCATGGGCTGAACTCGTACGTGCATCTAATCTGACAAACCTCCAAGGACTAATGGAACACGTAAGAGACAATTTTTCAAAGTGGAAACTAATATATGACTCAGTAAGACCCCATGAAGAAGCCTTCCCAGACAGGTGGAGCACGCTGATGGGGTTAGATCGCATGGTCATTCTCAGATGTTTGAGACCTGACAAAGTTATTCCGGCAGTGCAGGAGTTCATTGTAAAAAATATGGGAAGAACATTTATTGAACCACCTACTTTTGATCTTGGAAAAAGTTACAGTGACTCAAATTGCTGTACCCCTTTGATTTTTGTATTATCACCAGGTGCTGATCCTATGGCAGGTGAGATTAGTATTTAAAAAACCCCTTTTTTTGACTGGTTAAATGTCACAGAGTGTGACTAAACTGATAATAGCAGAAGCCCATTCATTTGATCTTTAAAGTGTTGTTAAAGTACAATACAACAATGATGGAATACCAAACATTTGCATCTGTCCATTTATAAACAAGGAAAGTAAAATTGCTAGAGGGTGGAATGAATGTAGTGCTGATTAAATGTCTAGATCTCTGAGCAGCAATTTACGAATCAAACAGCTTGTAACATCCAGACCAGTTAATAATTTAAAGTTGAGTTACAATTCTTTCAGTGGGTGTTTGAGACTTGCCCCAGTCTTTGTTGCAATCCCTCCTCCAGAAAGTTTCCTCCCCTGCAGTTACTAATTAAATGGTGTATCTGACCACACTCGAAAACACATCTGTTAAATGTCCTTTAAAAAAATAACCACTCAGATTATTCTTAAACCTGTTTTTCTGCCAAAAGAATTGTAATATGCAGCCTGGCTGTAAGCAAGTTTTTCCAGGAGGTGCTGGTTTTGATGGCAAAGTTGAAGGGATATTTTTAACCAGATCTATAGATCCAATGTACAGCTCATCCCCCTCATAAACAGTTGTGCCCATGGAACAAAGAGAGTGGATAGCTCCGGAGGGGCTGAGACTGAGCACTCAGGGATAAAGGAGATGATAGGCATTTAACCAGGCTAGTTTTTGGTTTGGGTATTCTAGTTTTACTTCATACACCTAAATTTTAGTGTATGCCTCAGAAACACAATGATGCAGCATTTGATACATCTTTCTGGGTTCTTGTGGTGATTTTTTTGTTAGTTTTTGCCCCTTCAATTACATTTTGCGTTATAAAAATGATGAACATAGATCTACTTTCTAATAGACTTTCTTTGCACGTGTGAAACTTGTCATCGTAGGTTTGCTAAAATTTGCTGATGACTTTGGCATGGGAGGCACAAGAATTCAAACTATTTCACTTGGACAGGGCCAGGGCCCAATAGCAGCAAAAATGATTTATCAGGCTATTACTGATGGAACCTGGGTAGTGTTACAAAACTGCCATCTTGCAACTAGCTGGATGCCTGCTTTGGAAAAGATCTGTGAAGAAGCTATGGTGCCTGAGAATACCAATGATAATTTCAGGTAGGAGTTTTAGTATTATGCTCTGTTTAATGGGAACATTTCTTGTTTGCTTAAGACATTGATAAAAAGAAATAAAATTTATTTTGTGTGAGCAAGTGGGGGTTATATTCCTGTCTTTCATGTGCAGTGAATTAGGGTGTCATCTTTGCTACCTGTCCAATATAATCTATTTTATATAATCTACCCTATACCTGCATTTTCATAGAATCATAGAATGGTAGGGTTGGAAGGGACCTTTAGAGATTATCTAGTCCAACCCCCCCTGCAGAAGCATGGTCAGCTAGATCAGGTAGCACAGAAATGTGTCCAGGCATGTAAATGTAATTATGGTTAAGCCAGTAATAAAACTTAGTCTTCTGCAGTTCAATATTGAGGGTTTATGAATTTGAGGATTTTTTTTATAATGTGCTTTTAACATTCTTTTCAGGTTATGGTTAACTAGTTATCCATCAGAAAAGTTTCCTGTCAGTATCCTCCAGAATGGCATCAAAATGACAAATGAGCCTCCAAAAGGAGTTAGAGTGAACCTTCTTCAGTCGTACCTTAATGACCCCATCTCTGACCCTGTGTTCTTTAGCAGTTGCCAAAAGCCAGAAATGTGGCAGAAACTGCTGTTTGGCCTTTGCTTTTTCCATGCTATTGTACAGGAAAGGAGAAACTTTGGCCCGCTGGGTAAGTTATTTTGCTGGTTGTTTTAAAATTGTTAGCAGTTTTAAAATGTGTTATTGGAGCCTTTCTGTAAGAAGGCAGTGTTTGTTGTTAGCAATATTACAAGAGTGCAATCTGTATTGCACAGAACATAATCAAGTTTAAAAGCTGTTATTTGCAGGGATTCTTATTCAGGCAAAGCTACTCTTGAAGCTACTGAAAGCATTACCCTGAGGAAGGACTTGAAAGTACCAGTTTTCCAAGTAACTATATTATACTGTAGCTACATTAAATTATAGCTTACTAAATTATGAATTTATGACTTTAGTTCTTACTAACCATAAAATCCAATTCCATTGCAATTTTTTGTAACTAAAGATGCATCTTCTTCAATTCCGCTTTTATTGTTTATATGTATAGTGTTTTTTAATCAAAGCTACTGCATATGTTTACATGTGTGTAGCTGCAGTGTGTTGCTCATAACACAGCAATAGATATGTGTTGGTAAGGTTTGTGCTTCAGCTCTTTCTATATTCTTGAAATATTTAGAAAACTATACAGAATTTCTACATAAAATGTAGAATTGTATGGAATGGTAGATTCCATTTTATAACTAAGTAAAGCTTATGCTCCCCACTGGTGTACATGAAGTTCTCAGCTGTCTTTGTCATAACAGGTTACTGTTATGAAATGCTGTATTTTGATTGAAAGCCACTGTCCTAATTTTAATAGGCAGCTGCTGAAATAAACACTAGACTGCTGGTATAAAGATGCCCATTTATTGCTTTAAACCGAAAATATATATTTTGTTTAATTGACAAAGAGGTCATTTTCAAAAGCAACATCTACTGCTTGAAGTGACCAGTTGTCTGGGGGAAGGATAGCTGCAGCAATAGCTCTATTTATTGTTTGCTCTGTGGTACAGGTTTTCTGAAGGATTCTCTTATTTAGAGTATACTCCTGTCTGTTGTTTTGGGTTTTTTTATTGTACTGTTACTCTGAATGTTATATAGAAATAGATGGGCTGGCTGATTAAATATTAAAATCAATCCATGTTCTCATCATCTCCAGATAGCAACAGATTAGCTGAAAATATTGAGTGTGTCTGTGTTCTGTTCAAAGTAAAATATAATTTTTCAGGAGTGTGTGATACCAAAATTCCTGGGCTTATGTTTCAGTTATCTAGAATGATGATAATACTCCATTAGCATACAACATTGTTATGAAGCTGTGTTGTCTCTTATGTAGTAAACTACGTGGTGAATCTCAGGGCTGCTTCTAGGTACTGGCAGCTATTATCTTCAGTTCTGTAGTAGAAGACCAATGCCATAATTTCCCAACCACGATTCTCAGTGCACTGCACCATTGCCCTGTCTATCTTTTCTGAATTGAACAGGATGGAATATTCCATATGAGTTCAACGAATCTGACCTCAGAATCAGTATGCGACAGATCCAGATGTTTCTGAATGAATATGAGGAAATCCCATTTGAAGCTCTGACATACCTAACAGGTACAAGCATTATACCCTCTAACATGTGTTGACATTACCAGGCACGTTCAGCTGGTACAGTGCTAAACTGATCCATTCTTGACAAATTGAGTGGTTTCCATTCCAGTTTGCTTTCTTGGTCTTCCACACAGAGACAAGTTGGATCACAGACTCACAGATGTCATTACTATCTTTGCTGATTGCTATTGGTCCAGCAAACCCTCCTGGTCTTTATTTCATATATGTTAACTAAAAACACCAATGACTTCTGTTACACCTTAGCTGATTAATGTGATCCTGACACAGTAAGCACTGGCAGTTTATCAGAGGATGTGGTAATACTCATCAGTTTAAAGGAGCAGGTGTGGACCTGTTTTGTTGCCCACTTTGTTGCTATGGCTATTCAGTTCTTTTTCTCCAGAAAGAAAACTGCTTCTTGGCACCTCTTTTTGTCGTCTTATAAAGATCATTCCTGATTTTTGTTATGATTATCTTTATGAAAAAATATTTTGAGAGCCAAGATGAAAATGATGACTGTGTGCTTTTAGCTGTTTTATGTACTTTATATCAGTGTAAACCTCCCCTCACTGCTTGCCCATTAATTAAATCTCTCCAAGCCCTTCTGCACAAGGGTATTGCATGTTTGTGGTTCCTTATTTTCTACTGTGTATGTAGATAATCAGGTGAAGTTTGCATGAAGAGAAGAAGGCAAGGATCAGCTCTGTAGCACAGTTTAGATATTGAGAGTTCTAAAAATTCTTATGAGAATTCCAAGCAAAAGAGCTGTCATTTAGAACATGAGATTATTTCCTATGGCATGAGTAGGAGTTTCTCAGACCAACTCATACTGTTCTTAAACCTTTCATCCTCAAGACACACAAATCTGGCCCATAGTTCCAAAGGTGTTAACGTGCCTAATTTCCATTGAATCAACTTGAAGACCTTTGCAGATCTGGGGCTTTCCAATTTCAACCTATTTGAGCTATATATGATTACAAAAGAATTTATATTTGTTTATGAACTTTCAGTTTTGCATCCTGGCTTTCTTTGTCCTTTCCCAGGGGAATGTAACTACGGAGGCAGAGTAACAGATGATAAAGACAGGCGTCTTCTCCTGTCCCTTCTTTCCATAGTCTATAACAAGGATATCCAGCAGGACAAGTATAAGTTATCAGCTGGAGATGACTACTACATACCACCACATGGTCCATATGAGGTGAGAAGATAACAGATGTAGATTCTGTCTGAGTTATCTCACTGTGTATTGATATTCTGACTACAATAAATAGAAAATAAAGCATAAGATCAGAATGTATCTTATATATGAAATATGAATCTGGAACTTGTAAAATCTAGATGTAAAGTACACATATACTTTATCTAACACACCCTAATGGAGATGTGGTGATCAGTTAATATTCTGATGCTTGTTGATGCAAAGAGCCAGCCCCGTGCAAGTTTCCAGTACAATCCTAGAAAGCTAATGGGAGTCAGGCTTCAGGATTTTATGGGGTGCTTCTGTATCCTCTTGCAACTTCTTTTGTTTTGAAAGCAGTGATCTGGATGAGGAGTACAATGGCTTTCATATATTCAATTTTCATCTCCTTTTTCCCTTCCAATAACTGCACAGAGATAACAAATGTACTCAAATCCCACCTATTTGTGTAGCCTGTAGCTGTAGGGGTGATACACATGGCATCTTACCTTCTCCTGTGAGTCCAACCAGCAGTCCTTGTCTATTACTAATGTACATTCCTCTCACTTCCTTTCTCTTGCTTCTTAAATGAGGGTGAAAAGAACGACTCCTCAGTGAGTGTTTGAATCATTTAAAACTTTTTTACTTATCTTTGTGGACTAAGTAAAATCCTTGACGAATTTAACTGGCAACTGATGTGCTTGATTTTAAACTGGAACTTCTGTCCAAGTAGGGTTTACTGATCATTTGTGAATATAAAGCATTGCCTGATTTCTGGTTTCTAAATGCTTCTTTTACAGTCTTACATTGAATATATACGAAGATTGCCAATTACAGCACACCCCGAAGTGTTTGGACTTCATGAAAATGCAGACATCACCAAGGATAACCAGGAGACTAACCAGCTGTTCTGTGGAGTGCTCCTGACTTTGCCTAGAGAAGCAGGGGGAGGTGGCAAGTCCCCTCAGGTAACTGAGGAAGAAAGATCAACTTGCAGTCTGAGAACAGGTGTCCTTTCCTGTCATGCCATAGGTCTCAGAGTAATCCAACACCTCTTGTCACATTACTGTGGCACTGGGAGTGGATGTGAATGTCCCTGTAGAGAAACAGACAGATTTGGCATAGAAGAACCTGTAAAGATGGAAGATAGCCTAATGGCTTTGAATTCAAATAGGTTAATACCACATAATCCACCTGGTTGAGTAGAAAGTGCAGTTTGAAACAGAATGTTTCTTTCCTATTTTGTGTTTTAAAATAACAGTGAAGTGCTTCACTTCAGTCTTGAATTGCAGTTAAAGCACAGTTAACAAATCACAGTTGGTAAAGCACCTGAAATCACATCCATCTCAAGGCAATTTCAAAGTATGACAGTTCATGCCAGTCTACAAATTCTACAAAGGTTTGTGCGCTGCCCTGACTTCATGCAGCAGTGGTTGTATGATCTCCTTGTGCCATTCTCCCAGGAGACAGACTCCAGAGTGCCAGGAAATGATATCAAGTCATTTGGCCATTAGGCAAGCAATATAAGCCCATTAGGGGCAGAAGTTGCCATCCTGGTGAAGTCTGTGCTATTAATGACATTTCCAGGCTGTTACTATTCATTGAATGCCTGGGTTTTGAGATATGATTTTTTTACTTCTCATTGGCTGCTTCAGTTTCTACAGTCCCAAACACGTGACTGTGTTTGACTTGTGTGGACTTGAACCTCACTGTCATCTACCACTCCATGGGACCTGGTCGTGAAAGTGCTAGGAACTTCTTTCCTTCAACCTATCCTGGCAGATTAGGCGAAATCCATGTCCCTTTGAGACACAGACAAATTATTTTTCAAGCCCCTCAGATTGGATATATTTACACACAAGTAAATTATTGAGAAGTGGTATTGATGGAGCCTTATTTCCTGTGGGGTTGTCTAGTGATTGTATTCTCTGATGTCTTCATGAAAATTATGCCTGTCAATTTTTGCCACATTGCATGATTTTTTTCCTCCTTTATTGTGGCAGTAGCAGGATTGTGCTTGTCTGTTCTGCTGCTTGTTTCCTTAGAAGTTACCTAAAGCCTTTTTGCAAATTAAAACAAATTTTAAACAATTGAGAAGGGAAAAGGAGCAAGCAGACACATGCAGAGACAGACAGGATGATGTACAAAGACAGTAAGAGCAAGTAAGACCAGAATCCCTATGTAAATAGAGATAAAATAGAAGATCTATAGCGTTTTGTGGAATTTATTGACTAAAAATAGGTATAAAAAGAAGAATTCCTCATTCACTGCAAACTTGTGATTTCAGGAAACCGTTGAAGATTTGGCACAAGACATCCTATCCAAATTGCCAAGTGGCTTTGATATTGAGGAGGTCATGAAATTATACCCAGTACTTTATGAAGAGTCCATGAATACAGTTCTTAGGCAAGAACTAATTCGATTTAACAGGTATGGCTCGGTGTTTTGTGCAGTACTATTAACACTGAAATATGCATTCATCAGTAATAGCCACTCACAAGCCTTTAAACAGTTATAAGCCTTTTACAATAAATTGTTTTTAACATGGTAGATTCTGCTTTGGATGAAGCTTTTAGAAAGAATTGAAAGCTGCAGCTGACTACTTGAATATAAAAATAGTTCCTATGTTCTTGGAGTATGAACTTAAAACAGGTTTGAGTTGGTTGTGTTGAGGAAAAGCAGCTTACTTAACTGTTTTGAAGTTATACCCAGGCCCCAGTATTGACAGTACACCATGTTAATTAATGTTACAGTCTTTAAAGCTCTTGTCACTTATTTCACTGGTTTAGAATGAGAATTTTTACTATTTTCATTTCTCTGTGTTTTTGTTTGTTTGCTTTCCTGAAGTTAAGTAAGAGTTTTGATAACTACAGGTGAGATAAGGAATTTCTGACAGGACATTTACCATCTTTGATTGGCCCTTCATTCACATTGGACTCAAAGCTCTTTCGACAGATAGTAAATAATAAGAGGTAAATAATGAGGTGACAATTGCTTTATTTTATCTGAAGGCTTACAGAAGTTGTTCGGAGCAGCCTCATTAATTTAGGCAAAGCCATTAAAGGCCAAGTGTTGATGTCATCTGAACTTGAAGATGTTTTCAACAGCATGCTAATGGGAAAAGTACCATCAATGTGGGCTGCCAAATCCTATCCATCACTGAAGCCGCTGGGAAGTTACGTGTCCGACCTCCTCTGTCGCTTGATCTTCTTCCAGGTATGCTAAAATCAGTCCAGCAGATCTAAGGACTTGATAGTTGAAAGCTCAATGGGTGAAGTGTATATCAGTGTTGTCCTTATAGCTCCAGATTGTGAGCTACTTGCATGTACTCATGACCAAATATGCACTGCATTGACAGCATTGAAATTAGCTGAGCAATGGCTCAGCGGTTTGAGTTGGGAGTATAATCCTTTGGTGCCAATCCAATGCTGTATTTAGTACTTTCCATACTTCCATTTCTAGAAGATGTGTTTTACTTTGCATTGATGTCATAATGATGTCATAAGGGCACTGTAGCAGGTATAAGAATGCTTTAGAATCAACAGTACATATCGGGCACTATTACAGTTTATATACATGACTGTAAATCTCTTGGAAGTTTAATAAGTGACACCACTTCCACGCACTTTCTGAACAAGAAATTCTGTTCTTTACCAACCTTTCCATTATTTACCTTGCATTCTTAGTGCTCTCTTTGCATTTCTTAAAAGTTCAGATCTACCTTAAATAGCTATGGCACTGAGATGTAGGGGAACTCCATACAAGTTGGGAGGATAAAGCTAGAAAGAAGTGTCTGAAAGATTTCTATAAGCAATAGGTTCCTGCTTGTTGAATCAGAATGCCCTATGGCCTTCTTTTGGCTCAGAATGGCTGAGTATTGGGGATACATGCTTCCCTTGCCTTGGTTTTCCTCGGTCTCTCTGATATCCAGCAGAGATACAAGCCCAAGATCTCCTTGTCTGGCATCTTTACACTGGAATGATTTCCTTTACTATGATCTGATGTGTTGCCTCTTGTGAGTGTTCTCACAGCAACTGGTGAAGATACTATGTAAGAAAATTTGGCCATTTTTCATGTTAGGAGATTGGTGTTTACAAGACCGTCAAAGAGCTTATATTGATAAAAGTGTCTAAACTCAATATTTTTTTATCTGCTGGTTACTATCTAGACTTACCAAAAGAGGCTTATGCCACTTTCTGAAATGTCTTTAGCAGTGAGTTCTATTTGTTTCAGAATGTGTGATTGTTTTCCCTATCACCATAAAAAAGTGACTTCTGTAATTTGTTGTCTCTGAAAAATATACAACTAATGGTAGTGTCCAGAGGGTCCTATCAAAGTTTAGAACTCGTTATGTTGTTCGAGTGCATCTGAAAAGACATCCCTGTTCTGGTGAATTGGCACAATGAAGCCACAAACCTATTTTTTTCTTACATTTGTTTATTTTTCTCTCCATATTCAGGATTGGGTCATCAATGGGCCACCCACAGTCTTTTGGCTTTCAGGATTCTTCTTCACTCAGTCATTTTTAACTGGTGTTTTACAAAACTATGCCAGAAAATACACCATCCCCATTGACCATATTGGATTTGAATTTGAGGTAAGACAATGCAGAGAAAGTTTGTCTTTCTTGAACAGCTTGAGGCATGTTCTGAGGCAGCAAGGAGTAGAATTTGAAAATGGAAAGAAATTTCATTTAAAGAAGCTATTTCAGACTATCACTTAGAAAATTTAACATACTCTGCATAAAAATAAAACCAACGATTTAATCATTCTAGGTAATGAAAGAGGAGCACACAATGGAGAGAATACCAGAAGATGGGGCTTATGTGAGAGGCCTTTTTTTGGAAGGTGCACGATGGGATAGAGAATCCTTGGTAATTGGAGAATCACTTCCAAAAATCCTTTATGATTCTTTGCCCATAATTTGGCTGAAACCTGGAGAAAGTTCCAAATTTCTTCATAGGAACATTTATTCATGCCCTGTATACAAGACAAGTGCGAGAAGAGGTGTCTTATCCACTACTGGCCACTCAACCAACTACGTTCTCTCAATTGAACTCCCTTCAGACAAGCCACAGAAACACTGGATCAATCGAGGTGTGGCAGCACTCTGCCAGTTAGATGACTGAGAGTACCCAAGTCAAAACACTCCCATTCTGTTATTAAAAGATACACTTTACTCTCCAATGGCTCCACTTTCTTTTTATATCAGGATTTCCTGCTGACTTCAAAGCAACTCCCAAATTCCTTTCTTTTTTAGCCATTATCAGCCACTAAGCAAGAGCGAGTCAAAACAGAACACTACTGGCTTTATCTTGCAAGATATCAGAATCAACAGAACTCCCATCAAATTGTGTTGCCACCCACAGCATTACAAATCTTGTGAAATCCCAGTATTGCCATCTAGCTGCTGTCACAGGGATGATGATTTTTCTTCAATTAAATTGAGCTCACAGAGTTTTGCTGCTGATTTTAATGAGAATCTAATCAACAGCTCTTACAAATAAGACACTGTGGATTTGCCTACGGCTTCTGTGTCCCAGGAGCGTGTTGGTCAAGGAGGGAGGAGGGGAAAATAGTCTGTTGTCAACATGTAAAAAAAAAATCCTCAGCTAGAATGAACCACCAGACCTGTTTATAAAACTATAATAACTGACCCTTCTTGAAACTACATCTCAGAATTTCCAGGACACACTTCTAGAAAGCACATGTATTGGGAGCCTGTCATTTCTCAGAGCAATATGTTTGTCTCATGAGCTTTTAAAGTTTTTTCAATTCAGTATTATTTACCTCCATATCCCAGGTGCCTGATAAATGGAGCTGTTTCCTTTCTCCCATAGTCTCACTTTACTTCCTTGTCTTGCTTCTTGGCATGCCAGACTAATAACCACTTGAAATTTTGTACTTGTTTAAGTGCTTTCATCAGAGTAGCTCAAAGTAGCTTGCAAACATTAATTAAAAATAGAATAGCCTGAATATCTTCAAAGAGCTGTGCAGTCATTAACCAATCCCTGCAGGATGCCAAGAAGGTACTAAAGATGCATCATTAGACTTGTGTACACAGTTCAAGAGAAGCACAAAGATCAAGGCAGGCATTTAAAAAAACACCCCACTGCATAAACATCCACTCATTTGGGGTCTTGTATTTTGTTTTTTCATTGCACAAATTGCAGCACTTTAATGACTTGCTCGAGGCCTTACAAAGTCAGAGCTGCAACTATAATTCAGCAATTCCCAATATCCTGCTACAATCATTAAGTGATGCTGCTACAACTCATTAAAACACATGGTTCTTGTCATAGGAACATACCTGTTGTGCTTAGCTGTTACAGGTGAAAACAGTCTTCATTATTGCTTTATTAACCACTGGTTTGGTTTATATAGATATTCATAAAGCTGTAACTTTAAAGAATGATAACGTGCAGGTGAGCAAGAAGCATTAGAGTAGGTTGTACAGTGCTGTTCTATACAAAGATATACATAGGTAATTAGTACAGTATCTTCATGTACAATCATTACTGTTATGTGGTGATTAGGGCAAAGATGTCAGGCAAGGACATTTGTTTTAATAAAGGGGACAGACATGAGCAGGTATTTCAATTCACTACTCCTTACAATTTAGACTAAATTATATTTGGCACTTAAAGCAAAGATAAAACTTGTTTGTGAATGTTACAGCACAGTCATCCAAACTGACAGCAATTTTTGAGAACACAATCATGTTTCAGAAGATCTACAAATAAATGAATGAAAATTGGCCCTTTAAAATAATTCTCAGGCTTCAAAAGCATTAACTCAGATACTTTGTACTTTTCACGTAGTTAAAATCAACTGAAACTTACTACACATATTTAAAAAAACCCCAGCATGGCAATTAGCATATTTTTTAATGGCTCCATCTAATTGTCATTATCACATCAACAATTCAGATCACTAATTAGGTCACTGTGGCATCAGAGGTAAACCAGTCATAAGCTTCCTCTTCAGGTGCTTTGCGTGCAGGGCAAAGAGGTTGAGCTTGGCTGTTAGATCCTTCCCTATGGACTGATCAGTTCAGTTGCTGCCTTTTGCTGCTCTCAAAAGGATCTTTCTGTAAGATTTGAGCTTATGCATGCAAGTGACTGGTGACAGCTCACCTGTGGCTGCTGAGGCACTGCTGAAAAGGAAACTGGGGCAACTATAATCATTCTTAAAACACTTAAACCGAAGACAAGTTGAAATTTGAGGAGTGAGTTTTCCTCCTTCAGGTAATGCTAGTCTTGCAAACACAATCCTGTAGTTTAGCCATCTAAAATAAAAGCCAGATTCCCTGGTATAGGCTAATTAAATTACATTTTGTGGAGATAAATTACTTTTAAACCATTGGGAAATACTGTGGGATAGCTTGCCACGTGGCTTTCTTGTTAATGCCTTTTGTGAACAAACACTAATGGATAGTTCATTGAATGACAGTTGTGGTTGTTTTGAATACATAGTGGCTTTGCTACTGCATTGTGTGCATTGTCCTTGCTACTGTGTTGATCTTCTAAATGCTGCTTCTGTGTTAATGTTTAGATTTAAGGTGAAGGCATCTCTTAGAATACAAGCTTTTGTAGGTGTGACCAAAATTAGATAAAAGTCTATAGAAGAGGGTTCATGCATCTGTTGCTTGCCCCTTCACCAGGGATCAGGCATGGCTGAGTTGCTTTTGTTACTGTTTACTGAAGTGTGTGATTTCCTGGGCTGCCCTTACTGTTAGAGGAAAAAGTAATGGAATGTACTGTTGAGAGATATCTGTCTTACAGATATTTTTCTGGTTGTTATTTTGAAATGAGCTTCCCAACCTTATTTCCTGAGTATTGTCTAAACCTTCCTGAAGAATGATAAGCTGGCTTAAACATTAGAATTCACAACCTTTCTTGGCTGAGATGCCTAGAAAAAAAAAAAAGGAGGCAGCTCAGCTAGTTAGTTGGACAAGATAAAAATGTGGAAAAGGTTTGGACAAATGAAGTACTCTGCAATAACAGTGTTAGAATTCTTGGCTTTACAGGTTCGATATTTCCATTTCTTAATTAGAAGCTCTTATAAACCAAACCACAAAAAAACCCCACCTGGAATTACTGCAAATCATAGATTTATAGCCTTCCTGATAATTCAAAGCAGATGGGGGAAAAAGGCAGCACACAGACGTTACTGAGCAAGGGATTTTTTTGTCCTTAGAAATAACAGATTTCCAGCTAGGATATTGCTGTAAGACAGATAGGTTTCCATCTACTAAGAAAGTGTACTAACCCTATCTCTTACATTATCTGTACAGAAATCCACTTCAGAAACAGAAGGCATTATCCTGTTGATTTTAAAACTGTTGGGCTGTTAAAAGGGAAAGTTATACAATGAAAATGCAAAAGACAAAGACCCTGAATTATTCTGAGTTCCTATAAGCTCTAATGTTTTGCCTAATAGGATTGGAAAAGTTACTGAAAGGTGGAGGTCACTCCAGTAATTAGCATTCTTGAAAATGTATAGGTATGATCAAATAAGTGACCTTCCTGTCTGTGAATAGAAGATGGATGTTGTTGATACCATTTCTGAGTGTAGGGCCCCAGGAGAATGAGGTCCAGGCTGTCTTAATTTCTCCAAATTGAAAAGGTTTTACAAGAACAAACTTGTATTACAACCTTACTAATGATGGAATTAAGGACAGAATTTCCAGAGAGATGTTATTTAGATATTCAAAGCCAATTACTCCTTTGTCAGCAACTGCATTGCCTGCTGGTTGGCTTGCAGGAGAGCTCATGCAACTGACTCAGGACTTTTATTTCCAAAGAATATGAAGTGAATATTATCCCTTTACTCTAAATTATTCCCAAACATCTCCTGAGTAGAGTGACAAATTGGAAAGAGACAATAGGTACTGGAAAGGGAGTAAGAGGACGTTAAGGGAGCACAGGACAGAGTGTACATTGACTGGTTGGAGCCAATGCGTTCCAAACTCTTGAGAACTCAGAGGCATTTCAGGACATCTTTTTGCAAGTAAAATTAATGTGTAGGGTTGACATATTGCACCATTGTTGAGATACTTCTTGGAATTTAATACAGTGAGTATCAGTTGAGATGTCTGCCTACCCACTGGGCTGAGCTGCAAATTAAATGGATTTAATGAAACCCCCTCAATATGGTAGTTTGCCAGTTTGACTTCTAAAAACAAAGGGCTGTGTTTAAGACAGATTCTCTTTTTCATACAGTGTTTAACTTAGGCTGTGGAAGAAGAGTTTTGCTCTCTAGTCTTGACAAAAGAGCTGATCTCATAATTTCCTTAGTTGGACAGCTTAAGGTTTCAACAAATTTCAGTCTTTGCCTTCTGGTGCTGGAAAGTAATGAGGATTAGGCCCTAGTTAATAACTTCTCAAACACTTATTTTGACAAAGTAATGGGCTATCTAGCATTTTAAAGCATATCAAATAACGTGATGCTGTTACTGCAGTTCGACTTTGTCTCTTTTCAGTTAAGCAAGTGGATACTTACTTGAGGTATTTAAGACTATTTGAGCCTTTGAAAAACTGCCTATTTATAGTTCTCTTCAGAAATAAACTCATACTGTTATTTCCATGCTTTTAAAATCTTCTGTAACTTTAGGGATGTTATTTTGAAACAATCTACATCTCATGGTCTGTGCTGAGGAAAGAGTTGTGACTGTAATACAGATGGTAAATTTAGACTGCTCATTTACATAGCTGTTTATTCACCTGATGAGTCACAGCATCAGTACCTTCATTAGCCAACAAATGTTAACAATAAAAAAGATTCAAATGATAGGTTAATGACAAAGAATGAGCCTAAGATTCCATTAAAAACTCCTTGTCTCTGTGCATTTTGGTATGGCTCAGTTGACACTGCACTGGTGTATCAGAACAAGGATAGAAGAAGACTGTATTTGGACTTAGGATTTGGACTGAAGGATTAAGCAATGTATGATGTTATTTTTTACTGTCTTTATTCCATCCCCCTTTTCCTAGGCTAAAGGAGTGTTGTTTTGTGTTTTCCTGGCAGCAGTAAATATGCAAAGCTTCCACCGACAGGCAGAACAATGGCATTTTACATGTTACTTCCCACGTGAGGCTTTCCCAGGAAATAATTACATAGGAATAGATACCTTTGTGGACTGGAGCCATAAAGAGTAGTGAGAAATTGGGCTAGCCAGTACATGTCATGCTGACTCACTCTCCTCATTGTTTCCTTGTACTTTCTCATCCACATGTATTTTTTTTCACTCTTACAAGTACATTCCTGGGGGAGGGACTGTCATCCTATTCTGCACATGACCAGTTTCAACTTATTTTCAAGGTAGTCAAGAATGTTTCTTTGCCATTGTCTGTTAGGGTTTGGAGAGTTTAGGATGAGTTGGAGAGCTCAGACAAGGAGATTTCATTGGTTTTGCCCATTTTAATAGGAAATAATACACATTGCACTTTTCAAATTTGCATTTTTGGCACCATTAATTTGTCTGGAACAGGTTGCTGCTTTTATCTTCTGTCCCCAAAGCAGCTGTAGCTTGTGCTTATGTGGCCTCCCAGTACAGTGCAGCTCTTGTCCACAGCTTAGTGTCATTGGTACTTCTGGCCCGAGGGACAGAAATCTCCCCTAACTTTCCTGAAAAGAATTTGTAAACAGCCTGGGAAAGCCAGAGAGAGAGACAAAATAATCGGTGGCAAGGGAAATTTTGTTTGAGGCACTGCAAAACAGAAACAGCCTTCAAGCTGAAGACCAGAGAGATAGTTGTGGATACTCTCTCTTAATAAAGCTGGGGTTCTGCCCATAATGCAAGAGTTGAGACCTGACACTAAAACAGTTGCTGAGAAAACCAGCATGCTGATTGTGTTGAAATGCTAACTGTGTAAAAATGCACAGTGAAGATACTCAAAGCATCTTAAGCTTGCTCCCATAGTGATACCCTGAAGGGGGAGTTTTCAGCCAGTCCACACATGGGAACCTGAGGAACCCAACACTGGAATGTTTTACTCTGAGTTGTGTAATGACATTCCAAACTTTGCATTTCACATCCACACCCTCTCCAAAGGGAGGGGGAAAAAAAGCTGACACAGAGGCTCTAAGCCACTCCTCTGCAGTCTGCAAAGAGGAAAAAGGAGTGGTGGCATTTCTGCTGCCTTTGCTACTGTCTATTTGGAAATAATACCTCACCATAAAGACACCATGAAATGTGAATGTTTCTCTAGACACAACAGGTAGAGCAGGACAAGAGAGGAAGGGCTGCAGGTGCATGATGCTGTCACTATATTCCCACTTGTATCCAGAAGCTCCAGAGGCATTGTGTCTGCTTGACTCCCCTGGACTTTCTTCATTTTTGCAGACCCTTATCACCAGGCATTGCATTGATGAACAACGAGCCTACATAATCCTCCAACCACCACAGAGCCTCGCTGCTATAGCTGAGCAGAGTCTGAGAAACTGCTGTAATTTGTCCTGTCAAAGTAATCTTCGTATCACACCTCGCTCCTTGAAAAGTGATACTTTTATTGATGAGTCAGTGGTTGATATGTAATAAATACTAGACCAACCCTATCCATCATGTGCAATGTCTCAATTAGCTTTTTGGCCTCAGGAAATCTGCGAGCAAGTGACCAAAACATCTTCATTCACAGTTGTGCACACAAACCACCTGGATTGCAGTCCTCAGCTTAAATGATGTGATTGCACATCACAGCTTAAAATGATGTGTTATGAAACTTCATCGTGGGATTTCAGGTATATTGGCTTAGAAATCTTCCTTAACTTCTCCTGGTGTCGCAACGTACGGCCTTGTTTGTGGGCAAGACCCATAGGAGGCAGATGGATCTGGAAAAGAAAATCCTACCTGTTAGGTGCAAATTGAGAAGCTACCTGAAAAAGAACACCCTCTCAAACCAGGTTACTAGATCTCTAGGAAGAGAGCTCTCTGAGGAGTGCTGAGGGGTGTAACTTTCAGGCCCTCAGTGTTGTGCTTGTGAAAATCCTATATATATCAGGCTTTAGTCACCTTGTTTGGTAGCTTGATACCATAATGTAATGATAAAATATTTGTTGAAATAAGACTGCTGAGAATTGTTCCAGAAAAGTAAGACCTAGAAAACCCTACAAATTCCTGAGTAGATGTCTTAAAGCACTACGTGCTTTGCTCATACCTGCCTAACAAGTCACAAAATAACCTCCACTTGTATGAATCAAAAGTCTTCCTTCTTATTGTCATGATTACATATACCATATCAAAATGCACAATGTCATTGACTCCATAAGGAGAAGGAGCAATAGGTGACAGACTCTGATTGACACTCTTTCTATTGCTGGGAGTCATGCAGCTCTGTCCCCACCAAAGTGATTGAAAAATGTAGGTGTTAGCAGTCAGATGTTACTGTTGCTGAGGCTGTCATCCTGTAAGAGAGCTGTTTAGGTGTAAATAGTAGTAAAAGCACTGACGCAAGCAGCAACAGAGATTTCTAGAATCTGAAAAATAGTGCTCATCCAGTTTGTCTGAGAGAGCTTATCTAGGACTGATCCCTTGGGATCTTAAAGCCACTGAGAGCATATATTCTAAGTCCATTTCTAGGAGCACTGTCTTCCAGATGTGCATTGTTATTCTGTATACTGGAGAAAAAGCAAAAGCTGTAAGTGAAACAGATGCTAACAGGGACTATCATAGAAGCATATTCTAGGCAAGCATCTGGTGAAGATATAGTTTAATTTTTACCATAACTGCCTCAATAAGGAAACTCTAGATGTGAAAATATCAACTAATCAACAGGAGTAGAGGGGAAGTCTCTATGGGAGGCAGCATAAAGTACTACAGGCAGAAGTGACTGGGCAGTGAGGAAACGATATTCAGTGGTGCAATAGAAGACATTGTTGCAACTTCCAGCATTTTGGTCATCTTGGACATGTTTTTCTCTAGGAACAGGGGAAAGAAGCAACAACATAGGCAGGTGTTTTCAAAGACCTGATTTGTGACCAGGAGAATAGTCACCAGTAAAGTAGGCTACAAAAAATTATTGTACCTATATCATATGTAATTAAGTATTTTCATGCTCTTTTATTATGTAGAAAGATTAACAAATTTGATTCCATTGTTTTCTTTGATTCCATTGTTGTCTTTTTCTACTTTTGTTGGGCAGACAAGATTGCCTAAACAGCCACAGGCCTTAGGAATTAAGCTCATCCAACTCCATTTAGGCTTCAACCCCTTATTTTGAGAAGAAACTAGCGAATTAACAGTGAAGTAAGAGAACATTTCAATATATGTTTGGCTATTTGACTCTGATTTAATAGCATTTAAACACCAGCTTATCTAAAAATGCATTGTGGTTTTATTGCGCAGTGAGAGCTAAATGGGTATAGCTGAACAGTTTGTGACTAGATTTATACTCACAGGTCTCGGGTAGGGGATGTTATAGTGAAGTCCAATTTCTATTCTTGCCTCACATTCTTCTATACACTGCTTAATCAACTTTGGATCTGTTACCTAAGATCATGCAAACAAATGTTTTGTACAAGAACAGCAATTAACAACTGGAAGTTCAAGTGTAAATGATGCACAGTCACATGCCTTTCTTTAGCTTTTTTTTGGCAATCTCAAGGATATAATGACTGTATTTTTCACATCCATAAAAGGTAACATTAGTATTTGCCTTGACTCAACAGTTCTGGGCTTGATGGTGCCGGATAGTAAGGCCCAGAGGCTGTCATGATTGAGGCTATAGAAGGAGGTTTTTACCCAAACATGGTATTTTCACTGTAAAAAGGCAATATACTGATAAACTATCAATACATGCTTAAAAAAAAACCCACACTCACCCATTTGTCACGCTTCAAGGTAGCTAGAGAAGGGAAGAGACTCCTTGGTCTACATTGTTATCATCCTATCCAAAAAAATCCCTTTGAAGTAAAAAAAAATGTGGTGTAAATTGTCACTTAAAGTAATTTATTTATTTTGCATTACTTTAGTTTGGTCCCAGATCAAAATGGGATATCAAGAAATATTATGATCTTGAATGACAAGAAGGACCTTTGATTACCACAGAGACTGCGTCGCCCCTTGCAAAAAGAGTTGAAATTTCTTAAGAGAAAAATTAAGTGCTGCTTCTTTTAAAAGAAGTGCCAATAATTGCTGCTTTGAAAAGAAAAAAAAAAAAAAAGGAGTCTTGAGAAGCTACTGAGCTCTGCTTGCCATTGCATGGGTAATGATACACTTAACTAGCTTTCTAAAAGATCAAAAGCTTCTTCAATTACATAGAATCTTTGGAATTTAATTTTTACTGGTATTTTTTAGTGAAAGCTCTAGATTTTTTAGACTTCTACAGTAGTCAATGAAGAGCTCAAACGGTTTGAGTTTTCTTATCACTATTTCAGGAGGGAAATTTAAACTATAATCAAATACATCAGCATTTAAGGTGAAGGAAATCGAGTCACACGTTCATATCTTAGCATCCGGTCACCAACTGGATTGCAAAGAGCAAGAGAATCATTCAGAAATTCAAAACTCTAAGGACACTCACGTTTTTGTTTTTCTGAAATAATGTTTTGGCTTCATTTTTAATGTACTCTCTCTCTTTAATAGTTTCTTCCATCTGTCCCGATGCCGACTGCCATTTTTTGGCTATTCGGAATATCTTGCGGTAGAGGCCAAGAACTTCTTGTCGAGTAGCTGCTGTCATCTAAAAAACAAGCAGCACAGAAATCTCAAACCTGTGTATGAACAGTTGCTAAAAGGCCAGCAAGCAGTACACTTTTTCTACACAATTTATTGTTTATTGAAATATTTCTGCTGAGCTACATGAAAAAAAAACCTGAAATAGCTGTAAATAATAATGAGCTGTTGAAAGCCGAAGACCCAGTCCAGCCAAGTCTTTAAACTGATACTTCAATCTATCTCCATTCAAACTGCTGGAGCTCCTGCTTGAAGTTAAGCACTTGCTTTAGTGCTTTGCTGAAGCACAAGCCTGGTACAAGAATACCTGGGTTGTGTTTCACTGCTGTTTTGCAACAGACATTGGGCAAGTCACCGAAACTCTGAGCGTCCCATGTTCCTGGGAAATTATCATACCAATGCTGACTCTATCTTTGCCAAACATCTTGAAATCTGTGAATAAAATACATAATAAAATTATCACAGTATTGCTGAAAACCAGTATGGGTTTCAGAGGCTGAGAAGCTTATCTGTGATACCACTACAGTATGTAGTAATGATTCAGCTGGAGTTTGATGTGATGAAAAGGCGATGAAAACTACTCCAACTAAGCACTGGCAGAGTAACTGTGGATTTAGGAAAGTCCTGAATGTCTTGATTTTTAGAGAGCTGTGTAACTGCTGAGACCAGGGAATCAGCCTCAAGTTCTATTAAGAATCTTTGTCAGAAATCAAGAATGAAATTCTATTCTTATACTATGTAAATGAGCATTTTATCATGTAATGGTGCCACTATTTCATGTCAGACCACAAACAACCCTGAGACAAACTCACTGTAGGAATAACAACAGTCCAGACATGAACTAGACGTGAAGAAAAGATGGCTTCTGCTTTAGGGACATCACAACTGTTCAAGGTACCTTTCTATCAAAAAACGAAGATGCAACAGCACTGCAAAGTAATTATATGGATGCAATGTGTTAGAGACAGGACATTATCTGTCTCAGGATCCATTTGCCAAGCTGGAGCTCTAGTTACTGAGGCTGGATCTACCCTGAAATCAGACCTTTGTGCTAGGAATAGCTCCTCAGGAGGACAATTGGTATCAGGGTCACTCAGGCAGCCCAAATCACTCTCTGGAAGGAACTCTTGCCCCTGCTGTAACAGGGAAAGCTGCTGCCCCATGCATGCACCCAAACTACTGCAGTGAGGCTGGCAATGTGATCATCACTCATCTCCTTGCAAACTGTAGCAAATCCTGTTACTGTAGAGAGTAGAAGAGGGTTCTGAACAGAAATCTCAGGCTGTACAGTTCTCAAGTGGCTGCCTCCACCACAGCAGCTCACCTCCACTAGTATTTCAGTGCAGTCCTCCTGGGGCTGCAGACACTCACGTTGTCTTTTCCTCACCAAAGTCAGAATTACAGATGCTAACCTGAACAGAGGATTTGGCCCATAGTTCTTTCTGCTAAAAAATCCCAAACTACCAAATCCTAGCCTCTTTTTAGGTCTTACCTGTTACTATGATCAAAAGACTTTTTCTTGTTTCATGAACTCTGTTAGAGATCTGAACAAGCACAGACATAAAACTGTTTTTCTCAGATTCTTGAGAGCATTTTTATTTTGCTATTCATATTGTAAAATGTTTAACCAATTATATATCTTTTCCCTCAGATATAGAAGCTATTCTTCCTACACACCAGCAAATATTTCTAGTAAATGTTTTTGGTATTTAGGAAACAAATACCCAGGATAACATAGCTAGGTAGTCTCAGCTTGTCAAACAGTTTGGAATAAATGCTTCACTTTATCCACTCTGCAACTCCATTTCAGGCAATAACATCAGTCATACATGAAGCTGTGCGTGTGTGGATCTGAAAAGTCTTTACTTCCCTCTGTAAGTAGATATTTTGTATAGATAATAAACACTTCAATTATAAGCACAAGATGAGGCTCAAACAATATTCTCACCTAGAGCCCCTCTAGCCTCACCTCCCTGCCTTTATTTGAAGGTGTCACGTCTGGTGAAGCTGCTGTTACTCTTTGCTCTCTGCTGACAGCTAATCAAAGGTAGTACTGCACTAGGTACTTTCAGCTTAGGCTTTCATGAAATCCGTAAGGAAAATAAGAGGAATAATGTCAGGAGACAAAAAATATTTGAAATACAAGTTTAAATTCTGATTGGACCATTTCCAAGGCCACAGCTTGGGACAGTGCATGCCCTTTGCTCAGAGGTATAATCACATTTAATGGCTTTTGGATTTTAAATAGACCAAGAATCTGTTTCTATAGTTTTTGTTTAAAAGTTTAGAATCATAGAACCATAGAATCGTTACAGTTGGAAAAGACCTTTAAGATCACTGAGTCCAACCACTCACCTCACACTGCCAAGCCCATCACTAAAATAAACCATATCCCTCAGCACTTCATCTATGCATCTGTTGAATATCTCCAGGGATGGTGACTCCACCACCTCCCTGGGCAGCCCATTCCAATGCTTAATAACCCTCTCAGTAAAAAAGTTCTTCCTAATGTCCAATCTAAACCTCCTTGGTTGCAACTTTAAATCCATTTGCTCGTGTTCTATCATTTGTTACTGGCGAGATCAACCCCCACCTCACTACAACTGCCCTTCAGGTAGTTGTAAACTGTGATTACATCTCCTCTCAGCCTCCTCTTCTCCAGGCTAAACATCCCCAGCTCCCTCAGCTGCTGCTCATCAGACTTGTTCTCTAGATCCTTCACCATCTCTGTTGCCCTCTTCTGGACATGCTCCAGCACCTCTGTGTCCTTCTTGCAGTAAAGGGCCCAGAACTGGACACAGTATTTGAGATGTGGCCTCATCGGTTCCGAGTACAAGGGGACAATCTGTCCTAACAATTTCTCCTTGGTCCTGCTGGTCACAGCCACACTATACAGGCCTTCTTGGCCACCTGGGCACACTGCTGGCTCATGCTCAGCTGGCTGTCGATTAACACCCTCAGGTCCTTTTCTGTAAGACAGATGTCGAGCTGCTCTGCCCCAAGCCTGCAGCATCGCCTGGGGTTGTTGTGGCCCAAGTGTAGGACCCTGCCCTTGGCCTTGTTGAACCTTATACAATTGGCCTTGGCCAATCGATCCAGCCTGTCCAGGTCCCTCTGAAGAGCCTTCCTGCCCTCAAGCAGGTCTGTGCACCTGCCTAGCTTGGTGTCATCTGTGAATTTACTGAGGGTGCATTCAATCTCCTCATCCAGATCACTGATAAAGATGTTTAGATCCAACAATTATTTTTTTCCCTCTAGTTGCTTCTGCTCCCCCACTTAGATTTTTTCTTTCTTTCTTTCATTTATTTCTCACTTGGAATTGACACAGAACCATGTAGCCCCTCATCTAGGCACAGGCTGCACTTTGGCATCATTGCTCTCTTTCCCACATACGCCAGATGATGTAAAAGGTATTAAGCAGCTTGGCAACCACTTGCTCCCATGGCTCATTTAGTCAACAATTTCTAGCATCACAGACTTGCCAATTAAGCATTTCTGCAAAGATCCATAAATGAAGGTGTGAGGAACCCTTCACAGATAGAGGACCTCCATCCAGAAAGGATGAAAGCAAACAGGACAAAATTCAGAGTCTCTGTCAGATTCTGATCTGAGTGGGAGTGTAAATCGGGAATAATTCCAGCGAGAGCAGAATTATTTCTAACTTCAACTGCTGTAAATGAGATTGGATTTTTTTTTCCTTTGGTATAAACAGAGCCCACACTGGCAGAAATGTAAGTGACAGTACAAGTCATGTATCAGGTGTAATTTCGTCAAGTGACACTACTTGTCTTAGTTTTGTGGGTGTGCAAAATGATTCTGAGTAGGACAGAAAGGAAGATAAGGGAGGCTTTCACGTCCCTGTAGTTACTCATCTTGCAACTTACATCTTTGGCATTTAAATCATAATTGTATTTCACATCTCTGGAATGCTAAGTGGATGTTACACCACTTTCCCACTGGCACTCATCTTGCGGTAGTCACACCCATTGTTTAACTTCCACCGCCCTGCATTTCATGGCAGAATGCAGCCCACAGAGGTTAACCACAGGCGTTGCTGTCAGAAAAGTACAGGGATGTTGTATTAGCTGAGCAAATCTCGGGTGTTTGCTGCAACCAAACAAATTGGGAGAGGTCAAAGGTAGGTCTGTAGGCACAAAGGCATCAACGGGAAGAGTGGAAGGTTGCAGGTGGGTTGTGAGCCCATTGTTAGAATTAAGCCCCCAGAGGGAAGGCAGGCATTGCCTTCCAAATCAGCATTTGCTGGATGCCGTGGCAGGGTTCTGACAAGGCAGGGTTGTGTCATTCTTTGATCTACGTGCAAACCCCTGTTATCAACACGTAGATCAAGCAACATGAAATATCCCATTGTATCCAAACTCGCAAAGGAGGCTTGAGCAGTTAATGAGTTACTGCACGATGAGGCACAAACTTTTTTCATTGTTAATTAAAACAAATAATCCTTTCAATTACAAAATGTAGTAACACATTTTTTTTTGTTCAGGAAATATATACTTTCCTTTAGATTTTTAGATGGTTGACCCAATCGTTCAACAATCAGTGAGACACCAGCCTTCTGTTGCTATTTGCAGGATTGTTTAGAATTTAAATTAAAAGTTTACACAAAAATAAGGAAAGGAATCTGTCAACTGCACTGTAAAGTGACGCCAGCAGTGCACTGTCAAAGCAAAGTTAGGACAGAAGGCAAGTTGCATAGAGACCCACTGCTTATATACCAGCAGCTAAATTACAGCTGCTTCCCAGTGAGGGATGCTTGGCCAAGAATGCATGTCCAGCACTCTCCTTCTATCTGCACAGCTCCTCTGCTGAAGTTGTAAGTCTATTTTATTTCATCCTTTCTTTCCACATCAAGCATTTGCGACTCACTTTAAAAATCTGCCAGCAGCAAGTACACAGAAGATTTTAGGAAATAAATGGTGAAAGTAATAGCCCATGGGGAAAAAAAGGGATATTTTAAAACAACACATCTCTTCTTTGACATCCCAGCCAACTAGGGCATGCATTAGTAACCCACACTGAGAACTGATGCTGGAATCATATTTGCTCAGGGGAGGAGACAGAGGGAAACAGAACTTGTCATTAAATAATTTGAAAAAGCTGCTTTGAACTTCTCAGATGTAAAATGTTTTATGTAGGAGCAACACACCTTCTATTTGACAGCTGCGTTGCTGCTAGTATGTACAGGATACTGACACAATGACAAAGTGCTGGGCTGATTGCCTTCTGAATCAAGCTATGATCACGTTTCTGTTATGGACACAAATGGCATGATCCAGAAGCATAACAAACCAATATTACAGTATGGAACACCAGTTTCAGCTCTTGTGACACTCTATAGCTCATATTTTCAAATGCACTCTTTGGCTAATGTTTATTTATAGATGCAAGAAGATGTGCCTATCTGGTTTGGGTGTGTTTTTTTGTAAGAGCTAAATTATACCACTTAGCTAAAGAGTGACCTGCAGTCTCTCTCCTGCTGCTAATGCAACAGATAATCAATCATTCCTTTCACAGCTGTCCACAGCAACTAGAGGTCAGTAATCCATATTCATCTTTCATGCAAGTCTGCCCAAATGAGTCTGCGGTTCTTAAGGCAGCAATGAATTTAGTCTATCGTTTCCTTGAGAGACAACAACTGAAACAATGAGTTCCTGCAGCACTGGGAGAAGAATGGAGGTCACAGATCCCTGTGACAGCTGGGCAGGTCACACACCTGTCAGTGATATTCAATTTCCAAATCTAGTTTCCACGAAAGCCCTTTTATTTTCTTTTACTCAAATCAATGACTCGGTGGCCTGTGACGGGTAGCGCCCTGCAAACATCCACCATGTGTGCCTGCAGCGTGCACCTAGCACAGCAAAAACTTCACTGGATTTTCATTCTTGATGGAACATCCATACTCTTTTTTTTTAAAAAAAAACAGATTCAGCCAAAACCAAATCATAGCAAAACTTCAATCACAGCTATAACATTCCGTTTCCTCACAGCGAGGAGAAACAAACTGAAATGAAAGATCATGTTCATCCATGATGGTGTTATATCCTCATTTCTAGCCTGTACATTTCCAAACATTTCCATCAAGGATTAATTTCACTTCACTGTTTCCATCTACAAGCGGCAATCATCAATCTATGCAGATTTGGTGAAAAAGAACCAAGTTACAGAACAGAGTTACTCAGTAGTGACATCTGAAAGCAAGGTGAGTTTCACATGGTTCTAGACTTTGTCATGCCCAGTATGTTTCTGCTGGCAAATTGAAGCAATTGAAACCGTCATCTGAAACACCTCTTGACACCTTTGAGCTAGCCTGGCTATGTCTGTGTACTGTTCATCAGCTGAGAACTCTACCAATCTATTCGTGCCTCAGATTTCTAACTGAACTTGGATCTCTTTTAAGCTTTCTCTTACATACAGAGTGGTCTTTTGATCAGTAAAAGGAAACCATGCAAAGAGAATACAATTAAATACTAACAGCAAGGACCTGGATTTTGTCATGGGTTTTCCTGTGCCATTTCAAATTAGTGAAAATGCAGAAAATCAGGATTCTACAACATTCTCTTTAATTACATAAATGAAAGTGGAAACCCTTAACTAGTCCTTTTTGATCTCAGATTTTTCATTTGCTTAGTCTGAGGTGGTCAAGGCATTATTTGGCTCTAGCGGGACATACAAACTCTTGCTCTGGGAGTGTCTCCTGTGCCGTAGTAGCCTCAGGAAGAACAGAAACGCTGACTTAGACTGGGGAGAGGGGGGCGGGAAATTACAACAAAAATTGCTTCGTATATTTTGTAGCTTTCTTATGAAAAGCACACAGTGTCCAGGTATACTCTAGGGCACTAAGAACTTGTCACTTGTCTTGGCCAACTCTGTCACTCACGCTTTCATATATTTAGAACCATTTCCCGCTCCTGTTTAGTTCTCATACAAGCAAAGAAAGAGGTTTTAATGCAGTGCAACAAATTTAGCAGAGAAAATGAAGTCTCAGCTATCCTTGGATGGCCTTAGTTATATAATATAGAAGCATACAGAAATATAACAACAAGGACACAAAACCCAGTATGGATTTATGCACCTTATTCATATCTTGGCTTCTAGTCAAATGCAATTGAATGTACGGACAGAAATATCTCCCAGTACTGGAAACACTGCATAACTCAAGAACAGGTATAAATATTAATGGTAGCAGAGAAACAATCTTCCCTACTCCCTTTCTCAGTTCAGTGGGTCATTTAATAAAACCCATTTCAGGAACCTTCTCCTTCAGTTTCCAAACACAGGACATTGACACAGGTTTGATTTTCGGTCACTATTTGACAACTATAGTGGGGCACATCTATATGAAAAAGTGATTTTGGAAATTACGTGAGTGAATCCCATTCAAATTTGGGAGTTTTGCCAGCAGAACCTCACACAGTATTTGCAGTTGACTCCTCTGAATGATGTCCACTGGGGCCTCCTGCCTCAGAGGCAGCACAAGGGCAGAGGAAGGGCTGTCTATGGGGAGAGAACCGTCAGGCCTGGTGGTGGCACCTCTTTGATATGAGCAACAGCAGGCCCAGGTGAGAGATTCAGGAGCTTATCACACATGAGGCCCTCTCTACACCACTGGAGAGCTGGGACATCCCACAGGCAGTGGCTTGGTGGGTGGCAGCAGCGTGGCTGTGATACAGCACAGGGTGGGCAGTGGCTTGGTGGGAGGCAGCAGCGTGGCTGTGATACAGCACAGGGTGGGCAGTGGCTTGGTGGGAGGCAGCAGCGTGGCTGTGATACAGCACAGGGTGGGCAGTGGCTTGGTGGGAGGCAGCAGCGTGGCTGTGATACAGCACAGGGTGGGCAGTGGCTTGGTGGGAGGCAGCAGCGTGGCTGTGATACAGCACAGGGTGGGCAGTGGCTTGGTGGGAGGCAGCAGCGTGGCTGTGATACAGCACAGGGTGGGCAGTGGCTTGGTGGGAGGCAGCAGCGTGGCTGTGATACAGCACAGGGTGGGCAGTGGCTTGGTGGGAGGCAGCAGCGTGGCTGTGATACAGCACAGGGTGGGCAGTGGCTTGGTGGGAGGCAGCAGCGTGGCTGTGATACAGCACAGGGTGGGCAGTGGCTTGGTGGGAGGCAGCAGCGTGGCTGTGATACAGCACAGGGTGGGCAGTGGCTTGGTGGGAGGCAGCAGCGTGGCTGTGATACAGCACAGGGTGGGCAGTGGCTTGGTGGGAGGCAGCAGCGTGGCTGTGATACAGCACAGGGTGGGCAGTGGCTTGGTGGGAGGCAGCAGCGTGGCTGTGATACAGCACAGGGTGGGCAGTGGCTTGGTGGGAGGCAGCAGCGTGGCTGTGATACAGCACAGGGTGGGCAGTGGCTTGGTGGGAGGCAGCAGCGTGGCTGTGATACAGCACAGGGTGGGCAGTGGCTTGGTGGGAGGCAGCAGCGTGGCTGTGATACGGCTCAGGGCGGGCAGGGGCACTGTGGGGACAGCAGCGTGTCAGTGGCGCCCGGCCGGTGCCAGGCTGCGCAGGCTCTGTTCACGCTCCGTTCACGCGCCGCCCGGAGCCGCTGCCGGCGCGTTTCTGCCCCCTGGCGGCCGGGGCAGCAGTGCCCCACAGCCGGACGGAACCAACGCGTGTAAGCGGAGGGGGTTGGCCAGCCCCCCAAACCTGCAGCCTCTCGCCGTCCCCCTTGCCCGCGCCTCGGCTCGCCCGCCCTCCACCCCCCCGCTTTACCTCGAGGAAGCGGCGCGCCGCGGCCTCGTCCCCCCCCGCCTCCGTGCGCCGGTCCCGCCCCGCCGGGCCCCGTGACCGCGCGCCCTCCTGCCCTCACGGTGCGTGCGGCGTCGGGCGCGCCGGTGACGTCGGGACGCGCGGCGCCGCCGCCAGCTGAGTGCTCATCCCCGGAAGTGATGCGGAGGGGGCGGCAGTGGAGCCGGGAGCCGCGGAGGTGAGTGAATTGGACCATGTCTCTTNCCTGGCTCGCGGCGGGGTCTCCTCGGAGCCGCAGCCCGCCCGTTCCCCGGCGCCGGCAGCTGCCGACACGGCCCCGCCCGTAGCGCCGTGTCCTGCCGGGAGCTGGAGCCGCCGCCGGTGCCGCGGCGCGGGGCGGTCCCGTGCGGGGCACTTCTGCGGCTGTGTCTGTTCCGTCCGGCGCCGCGCAGGCCGGGGCAGCGGCTCGGCACACTCGGAGCGCGGGGCGCAGCCGAGCCCAGCCTGCCCGTCACCGGCTCGGTGCGCCAGGCAGCCGGCGCTGCCTCGCTTAGGGGTTTTCTTTGGTGCATGCCAGCTGCAGGATCCCGAAACGCTTCCTCCTGACGACCCCTCTGTGGTAGCGGCAGCGCGGCCCCTCCAGCGCTGAGCAGATGGGCTGCTTTGTTCGAGAGCTCCCCGTGCCCAGCCTCCACACGTGTAACGCTCAAAGGTGTGTAGTCCCAGTGCTTTCAGGAAAGAGGTACAAATCATAGCGCAATTCATTCCCAGCGTATTCTCGTATTTTCAATGTACCCCTTTTGCACGGCCTCTTTTCTCCTTGCTTTAGCTTTCACTCCCTCTCCTGAGTGTGTTTACCCTTCCTGTGAAAGCAGCAATCTGCGTTAATCACTCTTGCGCTCTGGGGCTACGGTGGTACTAATAAGCCACTCGTAACAGCTTCAATTGTAGCTTGCATAATCAGTGTTTCAAGTAAATATTGAAAGAATATGCCTTCCCTATTAGTGCTGTGGTTGCTGGAAAGAATCACTGATTATCTTTTGAACAGTTAACACTGCTGATCTGCTGTCCTTCAAACTCTTGCATTGATAGCTGAACGGTCTGATGCCAAGTATCAGAACACAGCACAGATCCACAGCTGGGGACACTTATTTTTAAGGTGGTAATATCTGCTATATATATTAAAGGGGTAATAGCTTAAGTGCTCTGAGCAAAAGGGTATAGTTGTACAAGCAAAAAGCACAGAACTGCCTGTCTGAAAACTACAGGCAGGTCTCACTGGCGGTTGTAGCTGTGCAATGTGGTCTGGCTTTATTTCAGAGAACAGTTGATGATAAGATAGACAATATCAGATCAGAAGATCAAAGAGCCTCTTTGTTGAATAATGTGTAACTACTGTGTTAGTGTTTTATTTGGGCTAGCAATGGGAAGAGAGGAAGACGTCTGGTAAAAGGTGGTCCCCTGGTTAAGATTGCATGTGAAAGTAAAGAGATCTGACTGCCTGTTCTTGACAGCTCTGTAGCTTGTCTGTAAAATCTTTGCTACACAGGTGTGTGTTATTGGTCTGTGCAAAACCTTCACAGCCCTTTACATGAAAAGCAGCATGCACTTTAAAGCAAAGATTTTGTGCACATCAGCAGAAAAAGGAGAGCTGGTGATCTGTGTTGCATTAGTTCAGATTTGCAAACTGGCTTTACAGACTTATTGCAAGTATCAGCTCTTGTAGTGATTTCTTAACTTCTGATTATTTCCTAATAGCAAGCTATATGGAGGCATGTATGGTTATAATCCTTTAAAAAAGTCACAAAGCTATTAATGAGGAACTTACAGCTTTGCTACTACTTGGCTGCTCGATGCGATGCTTTTGAAATTGCTTTCATCTTGAGACTGATAGCTTGCAATATGATCTGTAATCACCTCCTGGATGTCTAAGGCTGGGTTGGGTGCCTTCTCTGCACAGTTTCTTGCTTTATTTCAGAGTTGAACATTGTTGTGTTTATAGCCAATTCTAACTGATTTGTGTCAGTAGTTCTTATGGTCTTAGGAATTAATTCATAATTACATCTTTCTTCAATTTAGTATGAATTGCATTTAAAAAAGGTGATCACATGAACTGAAGGAATGACTTTGAGAGAAAACTAAGAACAGCTATTCTGGAAGGCCGTCAGTGGAATCAGTTAAAGAAGTATCTATTGAGCAAAGAAGTATCTATTAAGCAAGAGGGACAGCCAGCCAGTTTGACAGACTTCTAAGACTAAGGGCCTTGTTCTGAGAAATTTGTGTGGTTGTGGAAGAGTCTTGGTTCTACTGTTTGCTTTGGTTCAGCTTAAAGAACAGGAAAAAATCTTGTATGTTGTGTGTATGTGTACTAGGGCAGAGAAATATAAAGTAGAAGAATAAAGGATAGACATGATTCTTCTCAATCTGCATTTCCTTGTGGCAGAATATGATGTAAAAGTGGTTTGGATATTAAGAGATGCTCAGCTGCCAGCCAGCAGGAGTGTGAGTCCCGCAGTACTGCTAAGAACGCTCCCACAGTGTGGCACCAGGTTTTCTTTGTTGGTGCTAGGAAACTGTTAAATTTAATTTAGAACCTTGGAGCACTGTAAAATCCATCGTGGTGGGGGTTTGGTAGTTTGTAAGAACTTCGAAAGTGCAGAAACAAGGTCATTGTTCCATTAGGCACGTGGGTCTGTAGTAGTGAATGTAACAGGAAAACCACTCCAGGAATAGGGAGAGACTGTAAAAATAAAGGCACGAGATGTTAGAAAAACAGTCCTTTCTTTCATCCTTATTCTTAAAAAGAAGGAAGGAGCTGCAGATTGGTAGCCAGAATTCTTGGAGACTGAAAGATCAATCTGTAAACACTTGAGAGACCTGGTAGTCACAAAGCAGATAAGAAGGAACCCCCTTAGCAGCCTTCATCAGAATTCTGACTGGGCTCCTCCTCTCTGGCTGCTTCTCCCTAGGGGTCTGCATCTTATCTCACTGGCTTCCTTTCCTCTGTTTGCCTCTGACTAATAGGCTTTGTCTTCTGGTTACTGGAACTCTTAATAATTTTTTGTCTCTTCCCCCTTCCTCCTCTCAAAAACACCAGCCTAAATGGCTGTAATGTTTTGCAGATTATCTGCATTGGTGACATGGATTAATTGTATACATGACTCTAAGTTATTCAGCAGTAATGACATAGTAACTTGACTTGAAACAATGGTAATTTCATGGCACATGTTCAAGGCAAATGTTGCCTTCTGGTAGAGAGTCACCTGCAATTTACCTCCCTGTAAACATGTGACAGGAGTAAACTGTCTGTGCTAGTTTAGTTGGTGTCAGTAAGTTGTCTCAGTGAGTCTTTTGAAACAGTCAGCTATCTCTCTTCCCCACAACCCCCCCTTCTTTTGACTTTAGCTTGAGTCAGGTAATTACAGATCTGGGCTGCAGCCTTCCCAGGGAGTGATGAGAAAAGCTAAGACTTGCAGACGTGCTCCCATCCTTTGCTTCTACCTTGACTTCACCCTTTCATGAGAAGATTTTGTGGAGCTGCTCAGTTACAGGTAACTGACTGTCAGTGAGCAAGTCTGAGAGCTCCCAGGGTGGCAGTGGCTGGCAAATCAAAGGCGAGCTCTGCTCTCCCTTGCACAAATGGTGACATGAGGAGGTTCTCAGTGTCACATGTGGCTTTAGTGTGACAATTTGGTGATACTTTTACATTCAGATCTCAGTGTTAACCAGAGCAAACAGAGGAAGAGAAAGTGAATCAAAGCTTCTTGCCTAGAAGATAACCTGAGAACTAGCCCACTTACACTTGTTCTGGCTTGGGGGGACAGTTCTCCTGTCCAATGATCTGCATCCTGAAGGAAGCAGAAAGTCTGTGCTTTAGGTGAATGTTATTTAATTGCAATGTTTTGCTCCTAGAAGAGTGATGGTTAGGAGACTACTTAGCTGTAAGTATTAAAAACTCTTTCACAGAAGTAAGAATACTGTAGTGAAACCAACAAAAGCATAGATGGTGAGACAGGATTCCAGTAATGAGAATGAGCTGGTATAATCTTCTGATGTCTCTGAAAGAATAGTTATAAATGCTGTTCTGTCTGTGACATCTGGTTTGTGAAAGACAAAACTTACTTAGCAAAATGTGAGAATGCTGTTACTGACCTCCTGTCACAGTTTATTATTCCCAGAAAGTCAGACTGACAAAAACACTATGACAGTCATAGTTACTTGTCTCCTTTCTCCTATTCAGTGAGCATAAGTAGGGTTTTTTTAACTAAAAGGATTATATACTCCTGAAAAATACCAGAATCTTGTTTTTACATCCACACAGTAACAGAAAATGACAGTTTTTAGTTCTTACTCTGAATTTGTTTGCTGTAGTATTGCTTCTCTTTCTGCAACTTTGGAACATCTAATGCAGTCAGGCTTATCCTTTTGTTTTAAAACTGAAAGGCGGGGGGGGAAGTAATCCAAATGCCTATGAATAGGTATTAGTAGCTTAGTAATAGGCTCACAAACACAGATGTCCTAGGACTTGGTTTTGGCTATATGCTGACTGTTCAATATGAGTTGGTACAGAAAGCCTTGAGTACTCTGCATCAGCACATAAATGGGCAGTCTGGAAGTGCCAAAGGTCTGATGTATCCCAGCTTCAAGCACAGTTACCCTGGAGTTAGTGATTGTGTCTTGTGAAGCACAGGATGGGTACCTACACATCTTGCGTCTCTTGGGAGACAGAGGACATGAGTGAAACCAAGGATATGTGAAAAGTTATTAATAAAATGTGTGTGTTGGTTGAAGCTGCCAACAGATTTCTCACGGAGAGCTGAGAGTTTTTTGTTACAATGGCTGACCTAGGTTCAAATTCTCAAAGGAGCTCCTTTGAAGCTGTTGATACAGTTAACATCTAAATACTGCAGCATCCTTTGCACGGTGTGAAGTGTGTGGTTCACTGCAATAGGGAAGTCAGGACTCAAATCAGTAGTGAGAAGTAGGGTCTCTGTAGGTGGCTTTGTGTATTTTCTGCTTTAAAAACTGCACTCAGTGTAACAATCCAAGCATATGCTCCTGAAGCACTTTCAGCTGTCAGTGCTTTTGCTTAGAACAATTTTTTTTTTGTATATAACTTAAATATGATTTCAGTATTTACATGACCAGCTGGTAATGAAGTTACTACATAACTGCATGAAATGAGTGATTCTTCTGGCTGGCAGCCTATAAACTGTTCCACTGACCGAGATGGCTGGTGGGCCTTCTGTAAACTCCTTATAAGCATTTGCTGCCAGAAATGATCTGATGAGGTGGTCTGGCTCTTGTCTTTAGACTTGTCTCTTCTCTGCCCTGTCAGGCAGCTGTGTGGGTCATGGTTTTCACAGCTGCTTTGTGCTGGAGATGGGATACTGTTATCCAGAGCTTCTGGAAAGACTTTTTTGTGTGTGTGATTGGTGTATTTTCTTCATTGTTGAGAGCAGTAAGAAACATAAAGTTGTTTACTTATTACAATTAGTTTAAAGCCTCTCTAGTGATTACAGGAATCACTTGGTATCTATCTAGTTATATCATAGAATGGTAGGGTTGGAAGGGACCTTTAGAGATCATCTAGTCCAACCCCCCTGCAGAAGCAGGTTCACCTAGATCAGTTCGCATAGGAACATGTCCAGGTGGGTCTTGAAGACCTCCAAGGAAGGAGACTCCACAACCCTTCTCAATGTAATGCATGAAGGTGCCTCAGCTGCTTTAAGGCCATGTCTGCTACTTGAACTCAGTGCAAAACAAAATCTGTGCACACTCAGCTCAGTTTAAATGTTTTTTTTTTTCCATTGCAGAGTGGATTGTAGACTGAGGTGATTTTTGAAAGGTATTCTGGTTTGGCTACAGGGTACTTGCAGTTTTCCACAGATGAATTCACAGAATTAACTGGGACGGAGTAAGTAAATATCTGCAGCTACTTCCAGATGCTTACAGCGGGATGCATCTGTGTCAAATACCTGAGAGTCATGGTTTCTGTTGGTCCCACAGCCTGCAGTTTTGCTCTAGGGATGTGAACTGGTTGTGTTTAAGCAGAGTAGCTCTTCCCCTCATGTGTGCTGCTTTAATTATTCATAATACATACCGAGATGCTAAAGGTCTATCATGCTGTGCAAAAATTACAGTGTACCCTGGAAAAATACTGAAGGGTTATTCTTCTACAACTCTTTGCACATTAAAAGGAAAAGCTCACAAACCCTCATTAGGTGATTAATTGCTTTTGTAAAGTATAGGACCTTGAGAGTTTTATGGCCTTAGAGAAGCATCTCAGGGGAGAGGGGAAAGACTGATAATTTTTTTTTTTATTCAGTGACCAAATCTTCAGTTTTTGAAGGTGGGAAATTCAAACTCATCCAGAGTTTCAATTATGTGCAGTGAAATAAATGAGTTTATTCATGTCTTGAGTATGTATGAGGTAGGGAATCGGGTGGAATCTGGTTGGGGTTCTGGTTTCAGGTTTACTGAAAAGTGATGGCATGATCTTGAACAGCCAGTGTTTGGCTGTCTTGATTTCCTCTCTGCCTGTTGTCTTGTTTGTAGCCTAAGTAGACTTCTCGAAACGAGTACTGCTGCTACCTGAATTCATTAATTTATTTACATTAGAAGCACCTGAAGGCACCCTTCTCTATGCTACTTAGCTAACTGGACTTAGGTTTCCTTTGTGAAAATACAATAATCCTTAAAAAAATCATTCCATCCACCTAATAAAGTAGGATGAAGTGCATAATAGGAGAGGATTAAAAACATTTTAATTGGGGCCAAGTGGAAAAACAATGAGAAGTCATCTTTAAATAAGGTATTGTGTGATTACAGAGTGTAAAAGGGAGGGATTCAAGGATGATGCAAGTGTGTTGTCTGAAAATGCTGCGTAAGAATTGTCATCCATGAGAAAAAGTAGTAAAGTGCCTTTACTCTCTCTTTCCCTGTACTTTTTCACATGATCACTCACGTTTTTTTGAGCTAACCTTGCACACGATGAACTACAGGTCTGAAACACCTATTCCATTTTTTTTCTTAAGACTAATTGTTGGAGTCAGAACATGAAATGTGGTGTCATTCCCCATATCTTAGCAGAGTGCTCTTTGAGAGTGTGGAAAGCAGGTTTCTTCTGCATTGTCTTGAATGGAAAAAATCTCACTTGATGTCCCAGCCCTAGACTTGAACTGACAGCACACCACGTCGAAGTGCAGTTGTCTGAGAGATTTTTGCCTGCTTCCTAGTGACTGTGGGGCCTCTTATGGGGAGAGGTTTGGTGATAGTCCTGGTCCTTGGCACACAGAGCTGGCCCAGAGTTATGGGTTGTATATAAAGTAAAGCAGTTTCTGAATCTATTGTTACTTCAATTTATTTTTGGTACCTGCCTGTCTCTTCTCTTCCAAACCAGTTATGCCTTTCCAATATGGTCTTTTCAAAGAACTCCACATCTCATTTGAGAAAGTATTTGGGCTTCTAACACATTGCCAAGTCACCTGCCAAGTGACAGCACAGACTGTGTGCTCCCTTTTCATGCTGATACAGGTGTCTTCTGTAAGGACAAATGTTACCCTATTTGATTGGATCTCTAGAACTGGTTTGTTCCTAAAGCTTAAAGCAGGGTTAATCAGAAATAGTTATCCTGATTTGGAACAGATTGACAAAGTTCCTATCTGTATGCCCCCAAAATTGTAACCTGACTGTGCTTCGTTGAAAGGTGCTGGAACTGCAGGAAGCCTGACAAACCAATAATTCATTTTAACTAATTGCAGCGGGACTTGTCTGCTTTTAGACTTCATCTTAAGTACCTTCACATGAATGTGTTTCTGCAGCAGAGTTGTGGAGCAGATCTGTGTGCCAGCCCGGTGCTACTGCAGCGCTTGGTTTGGGATGTGGGGAGGTGTCTTCTGGACTAATGAAAGCCCATAATGTGCCCATTGTGCTGAAGTCAGAGTGTTTTTGCTGAGGAAGTTTCACTGCAGGTTATGACTTGAAATAAGCAGTTTCTATAACGTACTGGCTTTGCTAACCAGAGCTTCATTTATGCTTTAAGAGTTAGGCTCTGTGTGCTTTGGTGCTGTAGCATGAAACTCAGCCGCACAGTAAAATCTTCCATGTGCAGAGTTGATCTCGTTAATTTTTGCCTAATCAAGAGAGAAAGAGCTTCACTAATTCTTCACTGATTTCCTACAGAAAAGCAAAGGAAGTTGCCTTTTGTGAGAACACTATCAGCTCTCACCCCTGGAAAAGCTGCTGAGGACAAGCGTGAAGGGTGACAGCAGCTTTGGCACTGCAGCGTGATCCTCCGTGCACCAGTTGCTCAGGAGAGCCAAAACCACAGGGAGAGTCAGACACAGGTGCGAAAAGAAGCAGGTGAGCAAAACAGAGATCTCCACAGTCCTGAGGATGCATACCATTTGCTTAGTTCTTTTCCCAGTGGAATGGAATTGCTAATGAATGGTGCAGGCTGTGTTACGAGTTACTCTAGTGTGATGCTTCTGCACAAGCAAGGAGGGATGCTTGGTGACTATAGCATACAGCTATACCTTGCAACCTTGACCCAAGGACTGAATTAAAACCTAGGCCACAGAAGCATTGATGTTCCTTTCCACCCTCACCTGGTGTGATTTAGGATGAAGCCAGCCATGACACATTGCTGTGGTATGGTAGCCTTTAAATACAGACTTGAAGAGCTTGGGTTTTAAACTGCTAACTCATACTAACTTTTTATTCCACATCCTGTCATTATGTTGTCATGGAAATTGACACTTGATGCTATGTTAAAAATTCAACAAAGGTGAAATGAGCAACTTGGTATAAGAAGTTGTAACAACGAGGGAGGAATTGTAGCTAGTGGTTCTAACAGAGGTTAAAATTTCTGGCTCCTGATTGCAGACTGTGTGTGTGTGTGTACAGGTCATCCAACATGGAAACTACTGCAAACAACCTGGAAAAGTTTGGCTTTTGTTGGGTAGGGCTGAACTTCACCAGATTCAGCTTCTTTTGAACTTGAAGTAAGTGTTTGCTTCCAGTATGTGCTGTAGTCAACTGGAAACGTACATTTGGTGGATCATAGATTTCTTCCAAAGAAATACAATTCTGTTTGAAAAGTAGTTCATTTGTTGCATTGTTGCCATGACAATGGCTTTTAAAATGTGAAGTGTAATGTGTTGCCTCTCCTCTGTTTAAGCAGGCTCCTGGGGGAATGAGGCTGCACAGCACCCTGTGTCCCTCACTTCTCTTCTTTCCTCCCCCAATGATTTATAAAAGGAATTATTTAGTTGTGAGGGGACAAAAGAAATTAACATAGATGTGCTGGATGTTCCATTTTTCTTCAGTTCTTGGAATTCGTGGGATGCTCTGGTTGAATAGAATGAAATCCCAGCTAATTCTTCCACCATGAGAGAAGCAGGAACTCCTCTGTTCCTGTACACATTGAAGCTGGATGGTGGCTGTGCACCTTTTCAAGCAGGAATGGATGCTAAAGGAGCTGTGAGGCTGTTAGGATTGGGGCAAAAGTGGCGGTGTTTTTGTGGAAGATGAGATTTGGAAGTGGAGGTGCTAAATCCAGAGTGAAATAAGCTTTTTGGACTATTTGTGCCAGAAATAAATGCCTAAAACAGCATTCAGTGGTGATTGGGTTTTGCTTTTGTGTGTGGATGATGGGTGAAGGCACCACTCCACAGTTTCTAGGGGTTTTTAAGCATTTTGGATGTCTGTTTCCCTGGGCTTTTATAAGCTTTAAAAGAAGTTCTGATCTGAATTAGGTTTTGTTTTCCAGTCAAGTTTGTCCCAATCCATGCATAGGACTCAAGTTTGGGGAAAACTCAACTTACATGGAGATTGACATGTGCCATAAGAACTTGTTTCATGGTTGCCTTTTTACATCCATTCCCTACTTTCCACTGAAGAAAAAACACTGAACAAGCTAATGTTCCCACTTGTTTCCTAAGAAGTAGATCTCATCTGAAAATCAAGTGTACAGAAAGGCAGCTTTTGATCACCTGTCTGCTTCCTAGATGCACTTGGAGCTGCAAAACCAAGACACTTCAGTGTTTCTGTTAGTGTGGTGGAGCAGAGGAGCTTTGCCAGAGCTTTCTTGGTGACTTTTATTTTTCTACATCACATACAAACAGATGTTGACTAAGCGCTGTGGTTGTTGCTGTTGCTACACAAACCAGACAAACCTTTGTCTGTCATCTCTTCAGAACTTGGTAGTTATACAGCAGAGCTGGGAGTTTAAGAGAAGTGAAGTTGAGCCAGCTCGACTGGACATGGGAAAACAAACATGGAAAAGAATGTGCTAGAGAATGAAAAAAGGGAATTACTTTCTAGACCCAACTTATGCTTTGCTAGGTAGCAGCTGTCTGGCATTTGCAGATTAAACAGCCGCTTAGCTAACATGCACTGACAATGATAGCATGTCCTCTGTTTTGCTTTGAGAGCATGAAATGAGGAATTAACTCTCCCATGCTGAAAGCCCTGAAAGTATCAGGAAGTGTGTGTTTACTCCTAACAAACATTTGAACTTGTCTGTCGTCACTACCTGATCTATGCTTTATATGACAATGCAGAGTTAATGGTGTTAATGTCAAAAAGTGAAGGAGCTTTATAACATTGCTCTTTCAACACAGGGAGTTTGGCTCTGAAGGGGTTTATGAAATGCATGGTCACTTCTGAGCGCTTTGGTGCATTTCATGGTTTTTGTAGCTTCTTCTAACTGTAAAGATTTGTGTGGTCTTTTGTCTCACAGCATTCCATGTGGAAGCCAGGGAGCCTGAAGGAGGCTGTGAAGCTAGTGGAATGATTCCCTCTGTAGCTGAAGCTATGTAAGTATTAGATGTTTGCTTACAAGATCACTTGCCTAGCGTCAACTATTACAGCAGCGATTGCTTCTGGTTCAGCAGTTGCAATGATCCTCTCGTGCCTCCTCAATGGAAAGCTTTGTGTATCCATTCAGAGCTGGAAAAACACAGGGCACACATGATACTGTTCCCTACTCTCAGCTATTTTACAAATCATGTGTCCCTGTCCAATAAAAGGTAGATAATGCAACGAAATTCTGTAAAATTCTTACAGGCTGTGCCCAAGTGTCTGTGAAGAGTTGAGCCTGGTTAAGCTCTGGCAGTGTTGTCTTTGCCTTAGCTGCTGAGCTGCTGCTCAGGGAGGGATTTAATGGTTTGCTGAGCTGTGTCCCCTTTTGTTACGAGATTCCCTAAATTTGTCTTTGAGGTTTGCCTGAATGTATGGATGGTTTTGTACTCTTCTCTCTTGATACTTTCTGCATTCTGAAACCCATTGTAAACACCTTCTGACACTACACTTTGTTAAATAGCATAATGTTTGGCTGTGTTTTGTTGTTCTCTGGATGTATCTAATAATTTCTGTTACTACTATAACACTGGTCACTAGAGAAAAATATAGGGTTACTTAAATATCTCCTTTGCATCTCCTCCTGCCAGTTCTCCCCCGCTTCAAGGCTGCCATTTTCAATTGTGCCATGGTGTGCTTGTATGACAGAGAATTATTACTGAGTCACTTTGTTGTTTTGCTCCTTTCTAATCTTGGGTTACGTGTGATCTGGGGACTTGAAAATGGAGAAAAACTTATTTTCTTACAGCATTTATAAAAATAAAGAACCTCACTAAAAAAACCTCCAAAACAAACAGCACCACCAAGCCTCAGCAAGGTGCTTCCAGTCTTCTCTGGGTTTTCCTTTTAATGGATTGGGCAATACAATTCTAAACATGCTTTGTTCTTACAAGGGTGACTGTACAAGGGTGACTGTCCTTTACCTGGCAGTATTCACCAGCACCAGTCTTCCTGTGTTTCCAGTTGCTTGCTTACTTCTAGAAAGGAGCAGAGAAACATCCCTGTTGATCTGTGCTTTGCTGTTCCTGTTATGTGGAAGATGGCCTTGTGGGCATCTTGGTGATTCATATTTTCTCTAGGTTATTGCTCAATGCTTGTCTGAGTAATCAAACTTCTTTGGGAGTACTGCATCCTGCAGCTCTGAGAACGTTCCAACCTTAGCCCTGAATTTTGATCTTTTTTAGTAGAATGGCAAAACTGGTGGTCAGCACTGCCTTTTGTGTCTCTCTCATGTTGTACAAGCCTGTTACAGTACTTTTGGGAACTCATCCTTTGGGAATTGCTGCTTTTTTACTGATCTGGTATAACCTTTGGGTACACAAGAACTTTATCCTTGTAGCTCCTGCTCCAGCTGGGAGAAATCGCTCTGCACGTCCTTGTGCTCACTTCCCTGTGACCCAGAGGTGGCATTGGCTTTGCTGCAGATAAATGAGCACCTCTGTTGTCTCCCCTGAGAGTGCTCTTTCACACTCCTTGAACACAGAGTTCAGCGTGGCTCCTGATGCTGCAATTGGATCCTCTCTCCAGCCTTCCTTAACAAAAGGACTGAATTCTCACACTTGTTTCTATCTCCTTCCGAGGCTCTTGTTCCTTTCATGCCTTGAAACCTGAGTCATGTAGGAAGCGGAGGTGACTAGTAAGTGAAGTGGATCCAGCTCAGTGAAGGCATTTCATAAAAGGGTAACTGATGGAGCACCAAAAGACTTTTCTCTTGCAAAACCAGATACATGCACGAACTGCCAGCAGATGCAGTCTGGCTATTTTTTTTTTTCAAGCTAGTTTTGCTATTTTTGGTGTAGAGTATTTCAAAGTATCTGGCACATGGCATCAAGTTTCATGTAGTAGAAAAGTGAGGAATTGCAGCGACTGTATTTTAGTATCTTCTAGTGTTTGTTCATGATGAGTAGGTTTGAGCTCTGAAAACCCCCTTGGCAGGGAGGAGGAAGGGAGAGCTCTAGTACTGCAGGGAAGAGCAGTGCTAGCAGACACCAGGCTGTTCAGGAGCAACAGTCAGCTCTGTGCAAGGCAAATAGGTAGGAGTACAGAAAATGTCCTTGTTAGAGGGGAAAGCTGTGGATAATGTGCACTCTATGGGCTGGTGCTGCTGTGCTCTCCAGTGGTTTTTGGAAGCAGCTGTTGGGACGCTTCCTCACGTACAGGTGTTGAACAATGGTGTCTGACCTCGCCTCTGTGGATTGTAATGCTATCTTTTCATGACAGAGATGACAAACCCTGTTTGTTTCCTCATTCTACTGATGTCACTTTGAAGACTTGAATATTAGATTGTTATCATCATTAATACAAGCTGTTGCTTAAGAAGCGTGACAGCATGAATCACTTCTGTTGGGGAAAATTTATCGACAGAGTATGCAAGTGAACTTGCAAACTGCCTGTTTTTTTAATATTGAACTTGAAAGTGGGATTCCTGAAGTGAGTTGGTTTCATCTGTCTATTACTCTGCCTGTGACTTGACCGCTGTGAGCTACTTCAGAAGAAAGTACCGTTCACTAATAGGCAGCTCTTCTTTAACCTGCCAATAGGGAAAAGCTGTTCCGAATCCCCAACAGCTGCTGATTGCTCTTATATATTTTAGCAGAAAGTTTTATAAAGGAGCTAAACTTTAAAGTCTAATACTAGCTTTTACTCAGGATTTTTTTTCTATACCATTTTTTTTCTCTAAAGAAAAACTTAGCCATAGAAGTGCTAGCTGCCTTTGAGAAACTGATGGAAGAACAAGAATTAGTGTAGATTGAGCTTTTTGAATTCTGCTAAGTTTAAAGGAGGGGGGGGAAAAAAAAAGGCAGGCTGGTATCTGGGAGTTAATCTTCAGCAGTAATTTCCAATGCCTGATAATAGTCACTTTTGGTGTAGAGTGGAGAATTTGATGTTGCTCAGAAACATGACAATTCAAAGAGCTGTGAAGTACTAAGAACCAGTGAAACTAAGTTTTGGAGTTTTCATATGGCAATGCACATTTTTAATAAATCCTTTCAAACACAAGTAAGAAATTATTCTTGAATACATTAAACTGAGCTGTACTTGCCTATGAAATGATGCTACGAAGTTCATTGTTAAAGCAGTTTGATGAATAGATGTACTGGATGTTTGTTCCTTCTGCTGCTTAAAAGTAGAGTTTTTTGTTAGTTTTGTTTGCAGTTTATGGGCTTAAGAAAAGGGATTGGGGAGGGCAAAGTGGAGCCAGGTTGTTGAAACCTGCATCTTGGCTGTTGTACTGGCAAAAAGATTTTTTTTTTTTTCCTTCTTTTAGAGCTGCCTACATGCTCTTTTGCCAAACCAGACATAATGGCTGATTTATGTTTGCAATCCTGACTTCTGGATAATTCATCTGCTCATGGCACTGCTGTTTACAGCTTAAAATGGGGGTTCATTCTCAGAGCAGCTTTACCTGGGAAAGGATACAGAATGACTGACATGAACGCTGTTTTATTTCTTCATTTTTTATTTGTCATCTCTTTTCCTGTTTAATTGTATAACCTGGAAGCAATAAACAGAGACAAGGCAAACCCAATTTGTATGTTTGAAGCTTTTGCCTAACTGACAGTGGGGATGAAATGCAAATAAGTGGGTAAAGGAGGAATATGATAAGCAATTGCTTTCTTGGAGTTGATGTTTCTGAGAAATGGCCTGTCCACGGTGTGGCTGCCTGCTGATAGGATACTGTCAGTGTTAGTTTGGTTTTAACAGGGAAAATTTAAGAACACTTTTCTGTAGGTAAAATCTTTTCTAAATAAGCAAGGCATTAGCATTGTGATTTATAAGAACACAGGATGATGAAATCGGTTTGGCATTTTAATTTTGGGGTTTTTGTTTTAAAATAAAAAAAGGCTGAACTGGAATTACTGCTTCTTATCTGCATGTGTGTCTGTCTGAAAGTTTCATTAAAAAGGCCCCCTTCCCTGTCTGTCTTGTTACTTGAAGGGAGGAGCTCGCTTGAAACAATGAGTAAGTCCTAAACACCATCTTGCATGACAAGGGAGTGTTGCCTCCTCTCTGCAAACACTCTGTGTAAGAACAAATCTAGATGCCAAACTCTTTAAAAAAAAAATCCCAAAACACTGCAACTCCCCCTAGCCTCCCTCAGAAAGCCCCAAAACCAACCCTCCCCAAAATCCCTTTCACCCATTTACTGAAGATACAGCCAGGATTGACTGCTTAAGGCTCTCCCAGGTTGTCCCATCAGTGTCCCCATCCCCCCCCACCCCCGCTTTGTTTCGGTGGTTTATAGTCTAAATATAAAATGTGGGTATACTTTTAAAAACCATTTCCTTTAAAATGTTTCTAGGTTGGAGTAGTCTGTCTTGATGAAGCCTGTACATGAATCAACCTCTTTGTAACCTATGTTACTGTAAGAATTTTAGGAATTTCCTTTATTAGGTCCCGTTAGTCTGCTGCAGCCACTGAGTGAGCTGCATTGATTTCTAGGTAAAACAGCCTGGAATTGCCTGAAATTTATGGCATATGCCAACCTACTGTACACTACTGCTTTTCAGTAGGCAAAACTTAAATATCCTGAAGTCACATTCTCCCTGGCCAATGTTGCCCTACGTGTAATGCTTCCAATGTTCTTTGTGGAGAAACAGCAATTTGACACTGAAACTGTTTTTCAGGTTAGCTGACTGCCGCTGATGGCACGGTGAGATGTGTTGAAGGGTGGCTGCGAGGGTGTCCGAAGGCAAGGGGACTGCTCTGGAAGCTGGGGCCAGCTTGTCACATCATGGGCCAGTGTGTCACCAAGTGCAAGAATCCTTCTTCTACCCTTGGCAGCAAAAACGGAGAGAGGGAATCGGGCAGCAAGTCACACAGCAAGAGAAGTGCCGTCCACAAAGACGAGCACGGCTCCGCTTGTGGGAAGTCTTCAGGAGATATACTGGTGAATGGGACAAAGAAAACAGATGCTGCTGTAGAGTCTAGTCAGCCCCCAACGTTTTCTGCAGATGCAAAGAAAGACTCTGTCTCCAGTGCAGAAGAATCTTCGCTCCAAAGGATCGGGGAGTTATTTAGGAGGTATAAGGATGAGCGGGAAGACGCCATACTGGAGGAAGGAATGGAACGATTTTGCAATGACCTCTGTGTTGATCCCACTGAATTTAAAGTGCTAGTTTTGGCTTGGAAATTCCAGGCTGCTACCATGTGCAAATTTACAAGGTTAGTTCTTGTAGAACTTGTAATTATTTTCATATGTTTAAGTATATCCTGTCATCTGTATGTTGGAGAGACAGCCTCATTAGCTTCACTTACGTATTGCTTCCAACACTTGCATTTTGACCAAATTAATTCTTACCACTGCAGAAGGTAAGCTTCATATTGTGCTCTTTTTTCCCCTTTCCCTCACAGTGGGCTTCAGAACCAAAGATGTGGTTTTGGACATTATGCTGCTAATGATGAACAGTGCAGTGAGACTCTGTAGATGTTCACTTATCTTGATTTACCCAAAGCAGTTTTACTATTTCTGGCAGCATTATCTTAGTGATGAGATTGGACACTGATATTCATTTTCACTTGAAAGGAATGTGAGATTCTTCAGCAATTGCTACCAGCTCTGTTATTGTTCTGTGAAAGAATGACAGACTGCTTCCTCAGAATTGTTCCTGCCCAACCGGTGTTACACTTAATGCCTTTTTCAAAGGGTAATCCTTGTGAAAGTGTAGAAAGGGAGAGAAACACTGGTTTTTGACACTGGTAATTGTTTCATACTGGCTGAGAGGTGGTTGGTATTTAAAGTGCTGCCTGCCCTTCTGGACAAGGGGAGCAGTGATCAGGCTTATAGCATGTATGATGCTACAGAAAATGACAGAATGGCTAAAACTTACCAGAAACCCTCTCCCCTCAAAGAAACCCAAACCCCAAACTACACAGACCCCCCCTCCCCCACTTCCAACCTGATTATCATTGTTCAGGTAAGAGCAAGTAAAGACTTTCTCCAGTTCTGGCTGAGAGTAAATTATTTGTTTTTCAGTCTGTCTACATTGATTTGAGTAATGCTGCCTATTTTTACTCAGCTAGTAACTTTCAAAATGTGGTGTTCTGAGGCTTGAACCAAACCTCTGCGGTGCACTGAACACCAGATAGCTTTCTTCAGCATCTTCAGAATCTTTGTGGATGTGGGTGTGTGTCAGATGGATGAGTTACTGTGGAATGCAAATGTGGGTTTACTGGAGACTGGCAGCGCAGGTATTTGCTGACATGGTAAAGGAGTTACAAGTAGTATCAGTGATCCTGCACAGCCACCCTGAGTTTGATTAATGTCAAAATTGATTTGGTTGGAGAGAATGTATCTAGTGGTGAGAGGTTACTTTTATTTGAGGTCCTGCTCTGTGATTAGAGGTGCTGATTGACTTCTCCCACCAAGGAAAACAACGCCGTCTCCTTTTTCTGAGCACTGCCTTGTCTCCTCTCAGTCCGTTGTTCATCGGAGCCCGCTGGCTTTGGTTAACACTGGATGTTCTAGCACTTGCTCATGAGCATTAGAGAAATCAGAGCTGGCCATCTACCCACATGGGCAGATTATTAGTAGCTAATTAGTGTAGGGCTGGTGCTTGGAGCAGTGTTCGTACTGTTGTAGCCTGTGTTGTGTGATGCTGTACTGCTTTCCACTCTCCTGGCAGGTGCGTTGCTGCCTGTTGCCGTTGGCACTCTATTCATTTTGCAGGCTGGAAGAGCAACCAAAAACCCACAGGAAAGCCAGCAGTGAACTTCTGTCTCTTGAACAGCTTGCCCAGGGCATGGGCAGTATCAAAACAAGCTGGTGTCTGTATGGCGTTTCAGGGCATAAATGTGGTGTTTTCAGACATTTGCTGTTTCTTCTGTGGTGAATTTGATTCCCTTTTTAATGTGAGAGAGGCTGGATGTGGCGTTATTGAGTAGTTGGCAAGCCAGCCAGCAAAGAGTCTCTTTGGAATGCTGATGATCCCTCAATAGATTTGGGTGGTACCTGTGGGTCCCCAAGCCATGACAAATTTCTTGGCAACATCTCCTCTCCCATGGCCAAGATTCTTATGCCAGCTGGGCCGAGAGCACACTTTGTCTTGTCCAGGTCACCCTCTTCTGCTTTGGCCTGGCCGAAGGGAGGTGGGAAGCACTCGGGCTAATTTCTCTTCTCTTACTTGATAGGAAGGAGTTTTTTGAAGGCTGCAAAGCAATAAATGCAGACAGCATCGATGGCATCTGTGCCAGGTTCCCCAGCCTCTTGATCGAAGCCAAGCAGGAAGATAAGTTCAAGGATCTCTATCGCTTCACCTTCCAGTTCGGCCTGGACTCTGAAGAAGGACAGAGGTCGCTACATCGGGAAATAGCCATTGCCCTTTGGAAATTAGTCTTCACCCAAAACAAGCCCCCCATTTTGGACCAGTGGTTACACTTCCTAATTGAGAACCCCTCAGGAATCAAGGGAATCTCCCGGGACACGTGGAACATGTTTCTAAATTTTACTCAGGTGATTGGACCGGACCTTAGCAACTACAGCGAGGACGAGGCCTGGCCGAGTCTCTTCGATACCTTTGTGGAGTGGGAAATGGAGCGAAGGAAAAAGGAAGAGGAAACCAAATGTGTTACATCTTCGGACACAGAGGGCCTATGTGTGGAGGAACAGACTTAGTGGCGTCACAGCAGCGGTGATGGAAACAACCTCTTGCCCTTCATGAAATGTAAACTCTGGATGTTTCTGGAAGTTACTGAGGCTCCAGATTTATTTTCTACTTTACACCTTTTTCTGCCTTGTCTTTGAAAGGGCTCTAAAATGCTGTATCATGTTTTAGGCACTTTCTGAATTTTGGTTATTCCTTTTACTCTTGCCCTGAAATATTTGACCCTGGCTACAACTTAAGCATTTTTGGGGTTGTTTGTTCGGGTTGTTTTTTTTAAGACTTCAGATTAGTATAAGTAAGTCTGATATTTCTTGCACAATGTAGATCTTTTTAGTTAGGTTAAATTAACATTGCTAAATTATACAGTGCCAGATTTTTTTTTTCATACTACATCTGTCAGGGCAGGTCTGTACTGTGTGTAGTGCTGTTTACATTGTTGAACTTTTAGGCTGTAATAATTTTAAGGTTTTATACCGAGATGAACAGCAGTGTTAACTGTTACCTATAAATGCATTAATCCCCTGGTAATAAGGCTCTAAAAAAAAAACAAACCAAAACCACCCCAACATAAGCAACAGCTTTTTGTAATATGGCTAGTTCCTGTTTTAAGCTAACTCTGAGTCCAGATCATTCCTTTTTTGGGGGTTTCAAACTAAATCTTGGGATTGTTTTATAAAATTACTGTACCTGTCAGTCAACTGAGTGGTAGATGATGATTTGTATCTAAATCTCTTACACATCACATAATAAAAGAGCAGTACTACCTCAGTTTTATTGAAAGTGGACTTCTTGATGGACTTCCATTTTTCTCTGGAAGTTGTATTTTTTTGTGGTTACATGAGAATATTTTTACTTGACAAAAAGAACCAAAGGTTCTGCTTCTTAACTTTGCTAAACGTTGACAGAAGCAACACACAAACCCTAAGTCTTCAAGGAAAACTGTGGTATAATTCTGCTTTAATTTGTTTTGATTTATACCTAAAGTATTATCTTACTTGTCTGGCAAGCACAGTACTTCTATGTAAGGGACTATCTTTTGCATTAATATTGAAGAACCAGGTTATTTAAAGCCTGTGTTTAATTGCTGAATCGCAGTTAACGCTCCACACTTTCTGGGGCAACAACATTGGCATCTGATGGCAAAGTGAATTCTTAATGTGTTCTTACTGACAACAGTGTAGCTGAGTCATTTTTAGACTGATTTGATAATATTTGGATAGGAGTCAATTATTTTACAATGCCTGTATTGGGACTATTTGCCTGTTGAAACTGTTGTGACTTAAAGGGAGTTTTATTAACACTGGTTGAAACTTTTTTTGGGTTATTGATGCTACCTTTTTTAATTTTGGTATGTCAACTTTTTTACACCTTTTGGTAAAAGGGATGATTGCCAAGGCTTTCTATAGAGCTGAGTACTGGCCTAATGAACTTGATACACTTCCATTACACACCTTTTCTTTTCAGAGCTGCATTTCAGGATGATAAAATGACTTCAATTAACAAAAACAAACCCAAAGACAAACCAAAAAAACAAAAACCCTGGACAGTCATCCATAGCATCTTATGGCTTTTGTGATTTAAGAGTTTTAAAGCTTAAAGGGAAACAGATTTGAAGTGGCAAAGCTTGTTGCTGGCTCCAGGATGACATGCTTTGCACACCTACTCACCCCCCAGAGGGGTGAGCAGAGAGAGGAGGAGGATCTGCCTGAATTCTGTCACTGGCTTTGCTGGTGCACAGCCTATGCAATAGCTTGGGTCTGAGATGATAAATCACTAGCAACATATGGGTATTGAAAACTGATTAAAAAACCAGCCCACAAGCCACAGATAGCATCTCTTTCATCTAATAACAGGAGAGTTTGGTCCATGCTGCTTCTGCAAGCTCTTGCTGGGAGACATGTTTGGCTGTGGGAAACAACTGTAGCTGTTCTAGATGCAGCTGAGTCTGTCCCTTTGCAGGAGGGAGCCCTGAACTTGCTGTATTATAGGTGAATATACCCAAAGCTTTGTCCTTGCTACTATAACCTTCCAAGCTACCATGGCACAAGCACTGTTTGGCAGCAAAACTTTACCCTGATTTGATGAGCAAAGCAGGCCAAAGCACGTGTGCTGGTATAACTGAATTTATGGTGAGACTTCTGCTGGTGCTGTTCTTTCTAAAGACAAAAAAAATCTATTCCTCAATAGAGGCTGCTTTGTTAGCCAAAGTTCCAAATGGAGCTTGATTTGATAGTAAACAGAGACTGTATTTTAAGTTTGAGATGACTGTTTGGCTATTAAATGCTTTGTTCATCATTATTTTTTTTGTTGTTCTCCTAAAGGGAATTTAAAATGTCCAGAGTGTGCAAAGTATCTATTCAAATGGAGAGCCAGTGCGTGCACATACAGTGGTGGCAGTGGCTGCTGTTGGTTGATATGTTAAATGGCAGCAGCTCCAAAACAATGAGGGATAGAGCTCTTTGAGAAAAGTGTGTATCTTATGGCTTGCATGTGGACAACAGTAAGGAAATCAATCTGTAGCAGGTCAAGGCTTAGCCTTTTAGTGTATCAAACGTGATACAGTTTCTTTCAAAAGACAGTGGTAGTGAAAATACAGGAAAGGAAAATCTTGTTTCCTGTTAGGGAAAGACATTCTCAGGGGCTTAGTCCTATGCTTACAGTAGGAGAGGACAGCCTTGCTCGTGTTCTGCTGCTTTCAGCCAAGCAGGAGCAACTCCACCCCTTGGGTAGAATACTTGCAGAAATAGCCAAATTGATCTCTCTGTCAAAGTACCATTTATTCTTTTTTTTTTTTTACCCCAACTTCAGTTTAATTACCATTTACAGAATGCAAACCAGACCTGTATCAGTTTTAAACTCCTGACCCAGGAGCTGAAGGTGCAACTCTTTGAGAGTGCTGAGAGAGCAGACATCCACCCCTCCCTTGGATTGCCCACCCAGAATAGGTTGTGCTCTGTAGTGCTTGAGTTCCTGTGTGGAAGTGGGGCTTTGATCATGTTTCTGAGAAGTCTTGGAGTCTCTGCAATCACACTTGTTTAATGGTTAAACTCTGAGTATCTGTGGAACAGGCCAAATACATTCATTGTTCATTTTAATGGAATTTAAATCTTTATTGTGTAGGGCCCTGACCTGCAGTGAGCACAGTGCTAATGGCATCCTTGATACCAGTGCAGCTATTTAACTTTATGGGTTTTTTTTTTAATTAGGGTATCTATTAGGAAACTAGATGCATGTAGTGAATCTGGTGCAACTTGGGATGAATAACCACAGATAACTGTCTAGATAGTTCTAGTAATGTACTGGAAAACTGGTCCAACAGCCACACTCTGGGGCACTTTATTACCTTCCCTTGTATGCAAAGAAATAAAACTCCTGTAAACTTAACTCCTGAGTCATAAAACACTGACCACCTGCACCATATTATAGTTTGCAATACCTTTAAAATTTGGCTCCCAGATCAATGGGAGGCTCAGCTGTGCTGATTTTTAGGCGTGTGGGTGCGTTTCTGTGGTCAAAGAGTATTGATTTAAGTAAAGATTGGAAATGTTCCTCCCACAGCTGTCCAGAAAGTGTTTCCCAGGAAATGAATTGAACTTGAATGCCAAATTGTGACTTGCTGCTGGTGCTATATTCTACGTGGAGAGTTATAGCTTTTTAATCCCGTGCAATGGTAATGAAAGAACAATAGGGAAAATAAATGAAGGTGTGACAGGTGGCATCAAGTCAGATAGCTGCAGGCTGTGGCAGAGTGCAGATCTGCTGGTGAACTGACCTCTGAACCACTACAGCTTTTCAGCCAAGCACAGGGAAGAGCACGAAAGGAGATTCCCCTGTCTGCTAATGAGGGAGTAACTCGGGCTGGGTTGCAGTTAGAAGCAGCCCCTGCTCCTGAAGGCAGGTGGCTCTTGGGTGGGGATGGGAGGGCTGTGAGCAGCAGCATCCTTTGCCTGCCTGACCTGTATTTCACTCCTTACGTGTCTGTCAGAACCAGTGGATCTCAGACCTAGCCTGTCACCTCTGGTTCCCAGACACGGCTTTGCACTGAGTAGTGACCTTAGTCTTTTCATAACCCTCTCTGCTTAAGTATCTTCCTTACAGTTCTAAGCCTTGTTTCAGCAAAGTTCAAGAAAAACCATGTGGTTAATAGCCACCTCGGTCATGATGTTGCCTGAGGTTACATCATTCCCATTCACTGGAAAATGATAGTCACTGTGAGTTTCTGTGTCTTGGCAGCCTTGTGTTCTGTGTGATCCTTTTTTAGACGATCCTCAGTAGACTGGGCACCAAGTTCTTCCCTTAAGCTCACTCTGCTTGAAACGTGTGCATGTGAATTTAGCCTCACATTAAAAAGGAAGATGCTTAACCTAAAACTCAGAATTCTTCAGGGCAGTGTTTCAATACACAGCAAAACAGAAACAGAAGTATTGAAAGCAAAGCGTCTGCTTAAAGTTTGTTGTGTGCAAACAAACCCACCAGTGTTAAAAGCTTCTCTCTGGAGTATTGAAGATTGAACCTTTTGGGTTTATATTGTCAGCTGAAGTGAAAGATGTGAGATTGTAAGACAGAAGGCTGTAACTCCTTCACCATGAAGTACATAGGGATCTCTACCTCTTGTTCTTAGACTTGAATAGTTGAAGGTTACCATCGTTTTCTCCCAGGTTTTTATGCCTGGATGAGTAATTTTTGATTGTGTTTTTTTTTTAAATGACCCATATTAAGCATTATCTCTTTGCCATACTTTTTGGTGTACTGCTTTTAATCTGCATGCAATGGACCCTGTGTGAGGGAGCCAAGGGGAGCTGGCAGCAGAGGTGTTGGTCCTCCCAGGTCGTGGTCAGGGTGCGTGCGAGCGAGTGACCCATGGGAGCTACAGCACCTGTGGCTCAGGGCCTTTAGCACCACACATCTTCCATCCTGCCAGGGCTACCTCTTCTGATGGGAAATTGAAGATGGAGCAGCTGCTTCCTAAGAGAGGAGGCATCAGCTTTTCCATTTGCTCTTGAGGAACTTTAGGAACCCACCTGATGCAGTGCCATGAGTGTATTTTTTAATTACAGTACTGCGTTTTGGTCCATGTTGGACTGGACCTCTTAACACCCAGCAATGAGGGGAGCTGCAAAAGTAAAGGCTGCATGCATCCTCGTCCTCTCTGAGGTCAGAATCTTGCTCAGGATAAAACCCTTACGCTTGCACAGAGCTGGAGCCTTCTCAAGTGTATTGGAGATGCCAGAGTGGCTTCAGTGCTCGGTTGTGTCCATCGATGTGCTGAGGTGGGGTCTCCTTTTCACGCAGCACCTCTATGCCCCTGGCTTTCCTCCCCTTCAGGATTCTACCATACAACTACTGTCACTGCAAATCCCAAGTTTCTATGCTGTAGCAACTGTTGCTACAAGAGTCTTCTTCCAGTTGGAGGGCTGCTTTGAGGTGTGACCTCTTGCACTATCTGTACAGATGCCTATTTCAAGAGGATTGTGTGAGACGATAGGCGAAAGGAGCACGAAGGCCCTGGTCCTGCTAAGGGCTTGCCTTAAATCACTGATGTTACAGCGGGTCCTGGCTGCTATTGCAATCCTCAGTCTTTCTGCAGTTAGGTGTTAAAATCCCACACTTTCTGGAGGTTACACAGTCTTTTGTTTTGTCTTTAAAAAGCTTGTGTCTTTGGGTAATTGCACTCTGCAGAGAAGCCTTTTCTGGATAAGGTGTCACTTCACAGACAGACAGGTAAACAAAAAGACACCCCTCCCCAATCTTTTTGCTGTAAAGTATTGGTTTATAGCCTCCTGTACATTATATTTAGACTCAAGGTTGCCTACTGTCAAACCAGTGTGTTTACTTGAATGTTGCCATTTGATGCAGTTACAACTGCTGACTCTTGCTCCTCTCTGGGCCCGTGACAGGGAAGCTCATGTGACCAGAGGTAGCAAACCCTGTGTGGAGGATCAGTGAAGCAGAAGGCTGGCTGCTGTTTTTATACTCCCATATGTATTACACATTAGAGGACTTCACAGAATAGTGCTTAATACTTTGAGTTGTGACTTTTTAAGTCAGGCTAAACATAGTTACCTTAAAAATATGTTTGCTTTCTGACCTATAAGTTTAAAATAATCTTTACAAAAGCAGGTGGGCTGGCAGGCATGGTTGTAGGGTCTCGTGTTGTGAGTTATTGAGTAACTGGAGTTCCAAGAAGCATGGGTGCCACTGGCAGGATTAGGTCCTGACCTGATGCCGTTGGGGTTTGTACGGGCTGGTCTTGAGGGCACCAAGCAACTGTAAAGCCTTGACAGGCTGCTTGGAGAAGGGTCAACCTGGGAGAGCTGCTTTGAGGCATTTCCTGGGGTACTTGTTTGTGGACCTTGAGGCCCCAATTTAGCTTCATGTCATACCATCCTTTATGGAAGGAATGAGTTTTGGTAGTGTTTGCTCCCAGACGTAATCATAAGGAAGTGATGAGAGCACACCCCCTCTTGTGTGGCTCTCACCAAACTGTACACGGGTCCAGCTCGGTGGGCAGCCTCACAGTTCCTCAGCAAACCAGCAAAGGTGAACAGGATCAAATCTGCCCTTTTTTGGGTTGGGAGTGGTTTTTGCCTTTTCTGCCTTGCAATGTGTGTGATGCCTGGGAAATGCTGAATGTATTGCTCGTTGTGGAGCAGCCCCAGGTTTCCTCTTTCAGACAGCGGTATCAGAAGTGCTGTGGCAATGGAATGCTTGAAATTGACTGAAGTAAATTCTGTTTCACGTAGGATCTTTATTTAAAGGGATGTGGCCAAATGTGAAGCTATAAGCCAGAGGAAAAATGGGAGAAGCTCAAGATGATGCATCTACTGAGTCCCATGTGGTTTGTAGCTTTACAGTTACTTTTCTTATATCAAATTTTGCTCACTGTCGTTGTCTGGAACAGAATGGAAACAGCATCTTATAGAATGTGCAATCTAAGGCACAATGCAAATAGGTTGTGATAAGAAGGTTGTCTTTACTTGATAGCAATCCTGAGTGCAATGTTTTTTTGTCGTGTCCCTTTTGGAAGAAGAGCATTAAGTGCAGTCTGAGGTTTTTTTCTTATAAGCAAAAGCATTGGTTTGTCCATTACTGACTTGTGGAATTTGTGCCAGATGTATATTAAATATTTTGGTGCTTTTTCTAATCCAAGCTGCCGTTCATTTACCTGTGAGATTATTGTACTTCTGTATATTTAAATGACCAATCCCTTAAAGAAAAACAAAACAAAACAAAACACACCCCTCTCCTTTAGTCCCAATGTATCCTGACTACTGTAGCTTTGTAAATGTTCCAAAGCTTCTGGGTTTCCTGTATTCCAGTAAGGTCTGAGGGGAGGGAGGGGGAACAGCTACAGCAATCTAATCCACTGGAAAGGAAACTTGCACGTTGTTCTGTGCATTACTGAACAGATGAGTAACATTTGTGGTGTTTACATCATGACACGTTGGTGTTCACTTCTTTTTTTTGTGCTCAAGCTTTGTACGAAATGTCTTATTTAAAGCTGAAGTCCTTTTTTACATTTTCAATTAAAAGGGGACAAAGTAATTATTTTTTCATGCCTATAAATAGGACTCTTGCTAGTTTTTTATTTGTCATCTCCAGAGTTTCTCAAGCAGGAATCCTGGATGCTTACGAAATCCTGCCTAGTCCTTGCAGGGAGGTGACCATGTCATTTGTAAGTGTGTGGAATGAAAACTAGCCGGTGGGGTGGTTTTTTTTCCAACTTTGCAGTGCAGGTGTCTACAACATGGAGATGCTGGGTGTGAGTGGTCTCAACAGATGCATATTCTTACAGAGGGATGGGTGCTGGGGTCAGTCTGTCACTCCCCACCCCTTGCACTGAGCTGCCTGAGCCCGTGCTGCCCTGGGCTGGGGTTGGCGGCGGGGCCTGGCAGGGCTGGGTGAAGGGACTGACTCCCTCTCACCTTTTGTAGCAGCACTGGTGTTGCTGCTTATCCCTGTTTGCAGTAGTTACAGCCAAAGCTGGAGTGGATAAAGTACCTTTTAAAAAGAAAAAGGCTGCACTCTTCTTGCTTGATGATAGATTCATTTGGGGAGTTTTGGAGGCTTTAAATCTGGGTATGAACGATGCTGATTTGAGCATCTACTGCCACTCACTAGTGCTGCCTGTGGGCTGGTGCTGTCTGGCCCTTCTCTCCCCAAGCTTTATTTTTGCCTGCTGCTCCACACAGCAACTCCCAACTTCTACTCCATAAGCTGCTCTTAGCTCAAGAGCCCAGCACAGTGAACTTGGGGTTGGAAAGTAGAAAGGTGTAAATGTTCTATCAGCTGTATTTTATTAACTTCTGGATTAATAACTATTTCAACTTTATCTCAGCCTGCTCTAATTCATATCAAGAAATCTTTTGTGTTCAGACCTCATTACAAACCTTTCTTTTTATAATTAGTTTTCCTGAGTGCTGAAAGCTCTCCTGAGCATCCTGGTGCTGGGAAATTCCACGTTAACACGAGACGGTGAAGCAGCCCTTATTTCAGGTGGCAATGGCTGCAAAGCCCAGGTCTGAAGCTGTCAGGTCACAGATGGCCTCATCTCCCCTGCCGGCAGTGCCCAGACAGTGGCCCTACCCTTCAGCTCCAGGGCTGCAGGAAGCGACCTTGTGTGAATTTCACACAGGCCTGTGCTTGCCTTAAAATGGCCCTTGCCCCCTCCAGCAGCCACCCTGCAACTGCTCTTTGCTTGTGTGTGAGGGGTGTGGGGAGGAGGGTGGTCAGAGAAGGAGGAGAAAGTGGAGATTGTCCAAGAAGGATGAATCACCAATTCCTTTCCATGGACTAAGTCCAGTCCTTTCCCGGAAAGGAGGCAGCGCCGCTGCTCCAGGAGTTGGCACAGCACGTTTCCAGCAATCCACACAGTTCCTGGGAATGGCTGTTCACCACAGAGCAGCTGCTGCAGCTCCTGTGGGCTTGGCTGCTTGCTCCTTCAAGGCAAGACCTCACCGAAGGCAGCCCTGCTGGCACGTCAGGCTCCAACAACCCAGCACTGACAGAGTTGCATCTCACAGCCCCACAACCTCCACGGGGCTGTCCCAACCTCTTCCCAAGCACTTGCTTGGCTCAGCCAGTGCCCAGGGACATGGCCACAGCCTGAAGGGTTAATGGAAAGGGGGTTGTGCTTTAAGATTCTCTCTTTTTTTCCAATGGCTTTTATTTTTAGACTGTGTAAAAGATACAGAGTCAAAGCCTATTGTTCTCATGGCAAGAGATCTTTACAAAGACATCAATATTTAATGTAATTAAAAATATCTTAACAAAGGCCTTTGCTTAAGAACTTGGCAGTTTAACAAGCACTCCTCCCTGCGTCGTCTTTTATTCCCATCAGACCAAGGCCAGCCTGTGATCCAAGCATGCTGCAACGTAAAGGAGAGGTGTTATTTCTGCTCAGGGTAGCCTTGATGCCCAGAAGCTTGCATGCCTGGCAGGGAGAAGCCTGCAAGCCTCAGGGTCAGCAGATTGAAAAGCTTTATGGTTTTTGCTTGTGTTTTTTCCACCCAACAATTACTTGGCATTCTTTCCCATCAAGAAGACTCCTCTGGACTGCCTGTCCTCTGGGAAACAGTAATCCAGGAACCTCACTTGGCAAAAAAAAAAACTTCCAAACCTGCACTGGAGCTTCCTCCCAACCTCCTCAGCAGCCTGAGCCCTCAGCCTGGGCTCTCTGGGCTTCTGCAGGCTCCTGTGGATGCCACCTCTTGCCTCCAGCTGTGCTACAGGTGGGATCCTAGTCTAGAGCCAACAGGCACACTCATGCTTGTGCTCAGGGAGGCCCTTGAAAAGCAGAGTTGGGGCTGGTGAGACCACTCCCTCTGCTGCAAAGGAGTCAGTGTGGGCTGTAACCCCACAGCCATCCTCTCCTCAAACCCCCCCAGTGGGGCTGACAGGTAGGTAGGCAAAGGAACCAAGTGGCAAGAGGCAAACGATTCCTCAACAATGTAAAAGCTGGTTCAGTTACAGCCCAGAAGAAAGCAGCAGGTGATGGAAGGAGCTCATGTGCTACTGAACAGCCCCCAGAAGTTCTCCCCCAGCTCAGCCTCCTCCAGCACTGACTTAAGCAGTGTTTGATATGAAGCTTGGGCAAGAAACCCTGTACAGATACACACAACCAGCACTTCTCTAATAAGGTAGGAATTGCTGCTCTCTCATTTTGTGTGTGCCGTTCTTCCTTGGTGTGGGGGGAAAAAACAGCTTCAGGATCTTTACTTCAGATGACCAATTATTTTTAAAAAAATAAGGTTTTTTTTTTTTTTTTTTAGAAAGTTATTAAAAACTGAACAATCAGAGCAAATCCTGCCCAGAGCAGCCCATGGCATCCAGCCTTACTGAAATGGTTTGTACCTGGCATTAAGCCTAAATATACTTCTTGGCTTGGGATGCATCTCCCCTCTAGAGACACAGTTTGGTGAACAGAGTGATACAGGAGTGTGATCCTCCTTGAGCAGCTCTGCTAAAGCAGGGCCCAGGGCTGGCTGCCCAACAGCTCTGTCTCCACATCTTCTGCCCCCACAAGGAGGGGAACCCTTCTGGCAAAGGGGAACTGAAGAAAGCAAGGGGAGATATAACCTTTTTATGAGCATCTGAGCTCAGGTTTGGTTGGCCTAATGTGAGTCAGACAGGGTAAGTACACCAGCTTCTCCAGGCCTTCTCTCAGGCTTTCACTTCCTTGTGCAGGGTTTTCATTTTTCATAGCTTAAGATAAGCATATTTGGTTATGTGGCTTTTTACATGCTAGGTGACAAGTTACCTGTTCACTCCAGGAAAGAGAACAACGCACAGGGTGTTATTCTGCAGACTTCTATAAAGCTTTTTGATATGATGATCTAACTTCTTCACCTTTTTCTTTAGATCCTGCTCCTGTATAACAGAATATAAGCATTAAAACCCTCACTCCAGCTGCAGATCTGCAGCAACCACACTTAAAAGTGTGCATGTGGTGAGACTGACCCTCAAGCAGTGTCAGGGCAATGACAATGTCTGTGCACAGGCTCAGCAGCAAGAAGCACATGCCCTACTAGAATGGCACTGCAGCTTCCTTCAGAAACAATAACAGCTGCAACTTGAGCTGTTCCTTCCTGTATGGTGGCACAGCCAGCCACCTCTGCTCCCACCCCCCTTGCTCCATGTGGACACTGCTCTCTGCTCTCGGGGCGGGGAAGCTCCGGTTCCTGTGCAGCACCACTCACTGCCCTGAGCAGCTGTGCTGCTTTTAGCTTATACAGTACCCTGCAACCATCTCATCAGCTCATATGGTATTCCCTCTCCACACTGCCTCATGGGAACTGATCCTTGGCAGCCTCTCTGCTGCAGCACAAGATGCTTCTGTTACATCCAGCTCTGCACCTACATCTGCTCAGAATTCCCAGGCCGGTACCTCCTCCCTGACTGCCACAAACATCAGCACAGCCTTAAACTCACAAGGTCAGACAGTTGCTCCATTTGTGCATGTAGGATGGGTGCTCCTTGCTTCTCAGGACTGTGATTCATTTTACAAATCCATCTCCAGAGGTGACCTGAAGCCAGAGCGTTCCTAGTCCTTAGTTTGCTGCCCTTGGCAGTCCATCCGTTTATAACCTCCTGGGCATCCGCAGCACTTTGTGATTTCTGGAACTCTGAAACACAAAGCAAAGGGGAATTGTGCTTTGGCAGTGATGTTGCTGCCCTGCTCCCTGGTACTTGTAGGGCAGGGCTAAAGGTGTGGAGCAGGACAGAGATGAGAAACTGAAGTCACTGCAGCAAGCAGGTCCTCACCTTGCTACAGGTAAACATTAGACTATAGAAATGCTGGTTAACTGCAGCAGCCCTCACACAGCTGTTCTTCTCCCTCCCTCATAGAATTACAGGATAGGAGGGGTTGGAAGGGATCTCTAGAGCTCATCTAGAGTTGCAGCACCTCACATTGAGGTGCTGGAGCCAATGAACTATCTTGAAACTTTTCTAAGTAAAGATCCCATTTTGTAATGGTGTGTTTTTCCTTTGAAATATTTAGTTGTGAGCTGCTCCTCCTAACAATACCTGCTTTCACTGGAGTACTTCAAATACCATCCCCGTGAGCACACATGAGTTGCAGTAGCTCTTGTCTGTGTCTGTGCACAGTCCCAAGGGCTGCTGAAGGGAGCATATTTAAAGGAAAGCAGCAGGCTGTATGTGAAACTACTTACTGAGGAAACAGCAGTTCCTGGGCTTTCCACTTTGGAGATCCTTTGGCAGGAACAGTGTTTCCAGGTCCTTCAACTGGCTGAATTCTTCTTGCAAGTCCATCTCCGTTACTGATGGCTTTAGCCCCGCCACATAAATCACACCTTCATTTTCTACATCCACTTCCATCTCCTTGATCAAAGCGTCACAGTCCAGCGTGGCTGTGCTGACAGGTCTCTGGACCTGGGGTGGGTTCAGCGGGAACACACACAGCATGTCAGCCCAAGCACCAAAGGGTTCTGAGCATCTATTTACAATCATTTTTTCTCCCGTTACCAAAAGCTGACAAGCTATTTTCCCTCCCTTGAAAACAACAGGCCTAATGCAGGCTAACTGAAAAGAACAATGAGAGATCACGTTTGCAATGCAGAAACACCATAAAATTAAGAAGCCCATGCTTTGTAAACAGCATTTTAGCACCTTCTTACTTGGCTTTGCCTTTTAAAGCTGCAGCTGGAGGTCAGAATGTTTTCTAACCTCCCTTCTTCTGACAGGCAGGAGGGAAAAGAGAAGGCTAAACCCTGTCCTTTCTGCCAGTGGCCCTCAATTGTCGGGAGAGAGAGCTGGTAGCAGCACACCCAGCCAGCATTTGCCCAGATGCTGTGCTGTGATTGTATGTTAAAGGAGACAAATTGGGTGCTGTTCCAGTGCTCAGCTAACTGTTTTCTTGCTGTTTCTGGTGGTTACCTTAATGCAGGATCCTGCCACCTCTGCTCCATTTAGGCTTTCCACAGCAAGCTGGGCAGCTTCCAGCACTTCGTATTGGATACAGACATAAGGCTAGAAACAGAATGATAAGATACTTCATGCTTATCAGTAAGACACATTATCCCTCCCTTTTTAAAAGTCAGGTGTCAGTACAGTTGTGTTTTCTTTTAAAAATAGAGTATTAAAAAGTTTGTGGGTAATATATGTTAAACTCCATGTCAAGCTTCAATGAGCTTGTCAATTAATAACTGTCTCTTTTCTTTTGGCCATTACAAGCCTTAGCATGTCAGGGCTCTCAAGGGACAAAAAGCATCTCAGCTTCTCCAGTGTCCAAAGTTCTTGAGCTTGAACAGCACAGTTAAGCCCCATGAGCTGTGTTTACTCTTGTCACTGTGTGAAGCAGCTTTGAGATGCCCTGAATTGTTGCAGCTGATGACTAAACCACCAGGAAAACCCCAAAAAAGGGAGATTGGTATTTCAGTGGTTCTAATCCCCATCCTTCTCAGATTCCTCAGGCCTCCCATGCTTGGCAGAAGCCTTTATGCTTTGCATGCTCCTCACCTGGTGTGTTTCAGTTACCACTGTAAGAGATTGGATCGGTCCACATCTCCCAAATTCTTTTCTCACAGACTTCAGGCAAAAGGTTTCTTCAAAAGGACCTGCGTAAATTGTCAGCATGTCAGTCATCTTGCTTCTCACCTGTAGGAACACAGATTACAGAAGGAACTTCACAAAGCAAAGGAACTAACTCTTTGGTGCCTCCAGAGAAAGAATGTCTCTTTCCAAGCCCAGCAGTTGAAGGCTAATCTCAAAAAAGATGTACCTTTTCACCAAGGGCAGCAAGAAGGTGAGATGTGATGTACTCGGGCCCCAAACTGAACTGAATGATACTGAATGTGGAGAGTGGAACATCTTTTAAGGCTCTCTGAAGAATCTGGAGGGGAAAGAGTGTCCAAGGTTCAAAGAGGCACAAGACAATTGTACAGCAAAGGATCAGAACTAAAGCCACTGAACTTAATTCTCAACTTTAATTTCCATTATTGCCCAAGGAAGCCCTCAGGCAGAAATTCTTCTTCATTGAGTCACGAGAGGATGTAGAGGATCAAAGCTTATTTCTGAAACACTACAATGGATTTAGCCAACCTGGTATTAACACTATGGCTAACAGTACTGTCAGGCAGCTTTTCAAAATAGGAATCATCTCCCCACCCTCAGAACAAGACCAACTTTGAACTGCTTTAATGCTCGCTGAGACCAACCCACTCTAAGTCCACTCACCTGTTTGTTTGAGGTGCTCAGGTTACTCTGACACAAGCCAGAAGGGTTTAGTTCCTGTCTGCCCAGAAGGAGGGGTTTTTGGCCAGTCACTTGCAAGCAGTCTAAAAAACTAGCAGAGAGAAGCAAGCTGTGAATCATGGTACCTACCAATAAAAAGAATTAAAAGCTTTCAAGAGGTTCTTGTCAGAGAAAAGTGATACAGTTCATTAAATAAATGAGAAAGAATATTCTTGTCCTCAACATCAAAAGCAGCCCAGAAAATGCTTTGTGAAGCTGGAGGCGACTTCTGAAACTTATTCAGAGCTATGCTCTGAAATGATCTGTAGCTCTCTGAAGAGTCTGATGGCTTCTGAAAAACATACCACACCTCTTCAATTTTACTGAAGCTTCAACTGAAGGCAAAACATGCATAGTGGAGAATCTTATTACCATGGTTTGGGTGAACGTGGAGGCCCATTTGGCTGTTTCTGGGCCCTACATCCTTGTGGCTGTAACGCAGCTTTGTTCTGGGAGACCTCAGCCTGTTTTTCAGTAGTCAGAAGCATCTCCAAGTTGAGTTCTGCCACCTTGGGGGAAGGAAGAGTAGTAGTTAGCTTTCATCTCAGCTAATTGTAGCTAATCAAAAAGCATGTGTTTTCTCTATGAGTCATCTAGGCACACTCCACAGCAGCGAAGAACACAGGCATTAATTTCTTGCCTTGTTATTGTCTGTTGTCATTTCCAAGCATGCAGCACTCACAGCATCAACCAGCAATCATCTCCAAAATAGTTCTCTCAAATCACTACCACAACATACAAGATCTCTCACTTCTTTCATCTGGAAAAATGACAGTCATTCCTGTAGGCTGGAGGTGTCTCAATCCTTCTTTACCCAATGCCCCTCTTGCAGATCAGCAGCGATCCTGCTTCACATCAGCATTTGTGTACTGAAACACTGCCAATGCTCAAGTTATTGATACCTGGATATACGCTGTAAGGATCAAGCTGTCAAAATTAAAGCCCCTACCACAGCTCCATTTTCTCTTTTAAATCAAGAGGATGGGCAGGTATGGGTTTTGGTTGGTTTTTTTTTGTCTTTCAGAAGTACAACTTGTACATTCTGAGATTAAGGAGAGAAATCTTAATGAGCTATAGCTACCTTTGCTGGGCCTTGCTCAATAAAGAATTGAGCCAATTCCAATGCAGCTCTAGCATCTTCTGCAGGATCGTGCCCAAGCTTCTGTTCACACTGAATCTCCTTCCTAGGGCATCAAAATGAGGTGTACAGGCAGGTTATCTGTTTTTCCACACTGACCAACATCCTGTCCTTTCTAAACTGGGTCCTTTTTGGGCAAAATAGCTTTTCCCTCTCCAAAAAGGATTTCAGTTCTGTGCAGCAGCATTCTTATGAAATATTCCCCAAAAGTTACTGCAAGAAATGTTTTTGCAATGTTAAGCAAAACACTGTTTACCAGGTTTGACAGAAGCAGTGCTAACACTTGATAAACTTGATATAATATATATAATTATATATATATTAATATATATGTTACTCCTTCCTTGCCCAGTGACCCAACTCGTAATTTGCACACAGCCAGGGAGGCAGCCCCCAGCTCAATCAAGTCTGGCACTGCAGAGTGTTAATATTCACTGTGTGAGTGGTGAGGACTGTATTATAAGACCTATTATCTGGTGGTAGCCAGTACACTGAGGAATGCAAGTCAGTGTATCACTTTCATACACGAGTCCTTCTTTCTTGGTAACTGCAGCAGACTTCATTTGTGTGAGCCAGTGTCTTTGTTGCCCTACAGTTCAGCTCAGTGGTACTGCTACAGCCCTGCAGAAAAGCGAGTTCTGCCAGGACTCAGATCTGGTTGGGTCACAATGGCCCTGCCTGCTCAAAGACAAGCTAATTTATAATGCTGCCTGAAGTTTCAAGCAGGCAGTAAATTCTTCTTTTACTTAAGTCTATTTTCACAGCCTGCTTCTTTCTTTTCTGCATCTAGCCAGGGTCAAACTACCACAGAATTTTAGTGAAAAAAAAATAATGATGTTGATGCTACTGGTGGAAGAGCAAGGGCCTGTGAGCCACCACATCAGCTTCCCACAGTGCCCACAGCTATACAGTAAAGAATCTTACCCTAAAACAGCTTTGGCTAGAAATTTTAGCTTAAATCTTCGACCTTCATTTCTGGCAAAAAGCAACGAAGTATCAATGACACTGGGGTGGATCATCTGGAGGAGAGAAAACATCCCATGTTAAATTGAAGAGCAGCAGATACACAAAACTGGGCAGTGACTCCGTGGCTGTCGGCGCCTCAGCCTTTTCATTTCAGTGGCCACTTTCTCACTGATGTACAGCAGATGGGAATAATGAAATAAGCCCAGTTCTCCTTTCTAACACTCTATTGGGAAGATCCATATTGGGTTAGAAAGATTAATTATGATTCAAGCATTTTAGGCTGCTTCAATTAAATCAAGGAAGGACTTCTGTGCTTCCTGCGACAGAGCTACAGCAGCAACTGGCTGAAGCAGAGGTAAAATTGCTCTTGCAACTGTATCTACGTCTGTACAGACTCCTCCTGCCTTTTGGGTTCTGAACAGCCCCTTGCAAGTGTTAGAGATGTAAGGAGAGTATCTTTGAAATCCTTACAGACATAAGACTATCAATAATAAAAAGCAATTACCCCATGTTCACTAATAAGAAGAGGAATTGTTTATAGAGTTTTCAGGTCTGAAACGAGTATCAGGGGGTTGGGAAAAATACTCTTAAAAGCATACTCACTTCCAAAGCCTGAAGATCAGAGTTTAGAGAATGACCCACCAATACTGCATCATGGGGAAGCATTTTTTTTAATTTGGTTTGGATGTCTGGCAGTCTTGTTTTCACTGGAAGCAGCATTTTCTTTGTGATTCCTGAGAATCTTCAAAACAAAAGTTGGATGAGTTAAAAGCAACACATCAGCAGCAGTGCCTACTGAAAAGTATTACTGGGTGTGTAACTAATGACAGAATGCTGTTCCAACATAAGAGGATACACTGCAGGTATAATAAACTCCTACAAGTGGTATCACATTATTTGTTTCACAAGTTTCTCTCTTTCAAGTATAACTTAAGTGATGCAGTTGTTAGCATCAGCTAGCACTGGTAAGGAACCATTGCAAGAGTGATGGTGAAAGATGCTTCCAAGTAACCAAAGGGACTGGCACATCACCTCTTGTATAAAGCTGGGCAAAGATTTGGAGAAGACAAGGCTTGAGTTTTGCCTGCATTTGTGTAACCCTGAGCCCAGCCTCAGAGCTGTGTGCAAGCTGATCTATTCGTTTCTTACAGATGAGCAAACTTAGGGAGCAGAGATGCAGACTGCAATTCTATGCTCTTCCCTTCCATCTTATTTTATAGCCAGCAGTAAAGTAACTTGTACTATGTATCATTAATTTGTAACAGAACTCTTCCCAGACCACTGCAGCAGTTATGCTTCTGCTCAGCAGCCACACGGACACTACTTAGCAGGGAGTAATTACACCAAGAACTGTATTCTTAACACCGAGTGAAATATAGTATCTAAAGCCTTCTGAAAGGCCCTGTGCAACAGGCTTCCTTTGAGAAGGCTGCAGCTCTTAAAGATAAGGAGGTAGAAAGTTCTGTGCAAGTCACCTGGTGCGGTAGTTCACCACTGTGCTTTCAGGTTTCACCAGCTCGTTCAGGAGGCATCGGCCCTGTGCATCCACCAAAGACACACGAGTGACTTCGTTCCCTTTTGCAGTCAAGCACTGGGAGAATGAAACAGAGGAAGATGCTGAATCAGTGTGATGCTGCTACTCAAAGAACTTTAACATCTGATCTGGCTGCAGCCAGCATCACTAGTAAGGAGTTACTCAGAGATGTAGCACTCCTAGCTAGATGTTTTCATTGTTAAATGCCCACCATAAGCACAGTAAACACAGAAGCAAGCACAACACAAAGAAATCACTGTAAATAAGTGCTGATTTCACAGCACTGTGCTCTGAGCTGCAGAGCTGTCACTGAGAGCATCTTCATCAGAGAAGATGTATGATTTAAAACCAAAGCCCAGGCTGTATTGTTAGTTACTCAATGATGCTGGCAAACAGGCATCTCTGCAAGGTTAAAACTGCACTTAGGGAGGAAATCTCCACCATAGCACACTGCCAAAACTGTGATGGCTGAAGAAAAGCTGTGTGACAGGGAAGCATCTTTCCTTTGCCAAACCTTGGGAAGGGCTGGGAGGAGGCATTCCACTGCAGTCTCAGGGGTTATTGCAGCATTGCTGGTGGGCCTGGCAGATCCAGCTGCTGTTCTGACAGCCAGCACAGAACTGAGCTCTCCACTGCACTGCTCAAGAGAATATTTCTGTCTTGTTGCCAGAACCACTTCCCGAGTCTTTCCCACGGTTGCATCAGCACTGGTACCATCAATGAAGTGACTGGCAGCAGACAGTAATGTACCAGAAGTGGTTTAGCAAAACACAGGGTGCTTATCTCATTTTGGAACAGCTGGTAGGAGTTTAGTTGTGTGACTACATTTTGTGAGGCCACATGCATTTATTTTTACCATTTCACAGTCCAGACCAAAGAGGGGGCTGCTGTCTGTCCTCTGCTGATCACACTCTGTATGTACATACCCCTTACATCCAGGGGAGCCTAGAGTGAAGAGATACCCATGAATAAAGAAACAGACCGCTCTCTTCTAAATCTCATCATACATTTGATATGACCAAAGATATCCTTAACTGTCAAACCAAAAAACCAACCAACCAAAAGCCCTCAAAAGCTGACCTTTTATAGGGTAGTCATTATTCTTCTGCTCTTCTAAAGTGAGAGTATAGCTGGTAAGGCCTCGTTTCTTCTCTCCATACTTCCGAATGATGGGATCACGCTGCAAGGCTGAGTTGTTAGGAATGCATGAACTGCTAGTGGGAGCCAAACCTGGAACATACAGAAGCATCTGTCAAGCTCAGGCAGCGCTCCTTCATTGCAGTCAGTGTTCTGCATGTATGCACAATGAGAGGCTACAGCATTTCAAAGGGAAACACTCACTACCTGCAACAATAAACTGGAGCTATGGATACACAGACACACACACTCTCCAGTTTATTTTTTATATTTATATATACCTAGGTTTATCTCCAGTTTATAACTCATTTATTGTGTGTATACACACACATACACTATATATATTCACAATTAAATATACAGAGTAATTTATATAATATACAGACTGTATATACACTCTATTCATAAAATATACTTGATATTCAGGGTACTTGAATCTTCTCCTTGCTCAGCTACTGATACTGCTGGCTGAGTCAGAAGCAAGTCACATTACAAGTCTCTGTCTCCCATTCCTTTCAGAAACAGAGAGAACTAACTTGCCTCATAAGCATGACAACACAATCATCTGTTACTTCACTGTAAAAGGAGTTCTCTTTCTTTTTCTGCCTTCTTTGTGAAATCCTTTCCTGTAAGCATTACCAGGAGAAAATGTGCTCTAGGTGTGACTCACAAAGAGGCAAGCACTGAACTGACACCAGAATCTACAGCTGTATAAAGTTCAAATTACCCTGTGGGTGATTCCCTGCAGATTGCACTTAAAAGAAAAATATACCTGACATCTGAGATCTGTGACTGTGCTGTAGGTTTACAGTCAGGATGCTAGAGGACTTTGTCAATACACTGAAAGTAACAGCTGTTCATTTTCCCATTAAAGACTTGGATTCAAGATCCTTTGTTAAACTTGTACCCATTTCAGTCAAGTTCGCATTGTGGTCTCCTGCAGGTTTTGTACAAGCCTGTTGGATTACAATCACCTCTACAAAGAGTGTAAAAATAGGAAATCAGTTGTCAACACACCTGTTCTTTACCCTGATTTTGCTGCTCAGTATAACAAAGACAACTAAGCAGAAATGAGTAACTACTTAGCTAGAGTCTAATTTATATCTATCTTTCATTAGATACATCTTAGAATAAAACAATCACAAAATGTGTAACAAAGAGTCAGAATTTTGGATTAAACATGTTAAAAACTTCATCTCTGCTTTTTGCATTTACTTGTGGCAAGGTACTGAACTAATTTAAGTAGTCTCATGGTTTTAAATCACTTTAGGTATCCTTTCCTTCGTAAATAAGTTTAGCAGAGCAGCACACTGGGACCACACAAGACGTAAAGTGATAAATTACTGTTGAGAGCACATCACTGTGGCTGATGAGATGATACAAAACAAAGCAGGATACCTTGTGCAGTGTTTGGAGCTTTCAGGGTTGCTCCTTCTCCATACAGGCTGGCCAGGAAGTTAGCAGAAGGTGTTAACGTGAATCTCTGAAAAGAGAGATGCATCAGAGACTTTGAAACAGAAGCAGAAATATCAAGCCAATGAGCTGTTCCTCAATCCCCCAAACCAGCCAAATTTAGAGAAGAATGGATAAGGTAGTAGTGGGAATATAGTTGGTGTTTTCCCAAGGAAAGAAAAAAAAAAGTCTACACAAACCAAACCTGTTTTAATGACAGGTGACATGGGATTCTTTGCATTAAGGAACAGATTTGCCTTGCCTGATACCATCAAGAAGGCAAATCTCAANGAACTGAGCTCTCCACTGCACTGCTCAAGAGAATATTTCTGTCTTGTTGCCAGAACCACTTCCCGAGTCTTTCCCACGGTTGCATCAGCACTGGTACCATCAATGAAGTGACTGGCAGCAGACAGTAATGTACCAGAAGTGGTTTAGCAAAACACAGGGTGCTTATCTCATTTTGGAACAGCTGGTAGGAGTTTAGTTGTGTGACTACATTTTGTGAGGCCACATGCATTTATTTTTACCATTTCACAGTCCAGACCAAAGAGGGGGCTGCTGTCTGTCCTCTGCTGATCACACTCTGTATGTACATACCCCTTACATCCAGGGGAGCCTAGAGTGAAGAGATACCCATGAATAAAGAAACAGACCGCTCTCTTCTAAATCTCATCATACATTTGATATGACCAAAGATATCCTTAACTGTCAAACCAAAAAACCAACCAACCAAAAGCCCTCAAAAGCTGACCTTTTATAGGGTAGTCATTATTCTTCTGCTCTTCTAAAGTGAGAGTATAGCTGGTAAGGCCTCGTTTCTTCTCTCCATACTTCCGAATGATGGGATCACGCTGCAAGGCTGAGTTGTTAGGAATGCATGAACTGCTAGTGGGAGCCAAACCTGGAACATACAGAAGCATCTGTCAAGCTCAGGCAGCGCTCCTTCATTGCAGTCAGTGTTCTGCATGTATGCACAATGAGAGGCTACAGCATTTCAAAGGGAAACACTCACTACCTGCAACAATAAACTGGAGCTATGGATACACAGACACACACACTCTCCAGTTTATTTTTTATATTTATATATACCTAGGTTTATCTCCAGTTTATAACTCATTTATTGTGTGTATACACACACATACACTATATATATTCACAATTAAATATACAGAGTAATTTATATAATATACAGACTGTATATACACTCTATTCATAAAATATACTTGATATTCAGGGTACTTGAATCTTCTCCTTGCTCAGCTACTGATACTGCTGGCTGAGTCAGAAGCAAGTCACATTACAAGTCTCTGTCTCCCATTCCTTTCAGAAACAGAGAGAACTAACTTGCCTCATAAGCATGACAACACAATCATCTGTTACTTCACTGTAAAAGGAGTTCTCTTTCTTTTTCTGCCTTCTTTGTGAAATCCTTTCCTGTAAGCATTACCAGGAGAAAATGTGCTCTAGGTGTGACTCACAAAGAGGCAAGCACTGAACTGACACCAGAATCTACAGCTGTATAAAGTTCAAATTACCCTGTGGGTGATTCCCTGCAGATTGCACTTAAAAGAAAAATATACCTGACATCTGAGATCTGTGACTGTGCTGTAGGTTTACAGTCAGGATGCTAGAGGACTTTGTCAATACACTGAAAGTAACAGCTGTTCATTTTCCCATTAAAGACTTGGATTCAAGATCCTTTGTTAAACTTGTACCCATTTCAGTCAAGTTCGCATTGTGGTCTCCTGCAGGTTTTGTACAAGCCTGTTGGATTACAATCACCTCTACAAAGAGTGTAAAAATAGGAAATCAGTTGTCAACACACCTGTTCTTTACCCTGATTTTGCTGCTCAGTATAACAAAGACAACTAAGCAGAAATGAGTAACTACTTAGCTAGAGTCTAATTTATATCTATCTTTCATTAGATACATCTTAGAATAAAACAATCACAAAATGTGTAACAAAGAGTCAGAATTTTGGATTAAACATGTTAAAAACTTCATCTCTGCTTTTTGCATTTACTTGTGGCAAGGTACTGAACTAATTTAAGTAGTCTCATGGTTTTAAATCACTTTAGGTATCCTTTCCTTCGTAAATAAGTTTAGCAGAGCAGCACACTGGGACCACACAAGACGTAAAGTGATAAATTACTGTTGAGAGCACATCACTGTGGCTGATGAGATGATACAAAACAAAGCAGGATACCTTGTGCAGTGTTTGGAGCTTTCAGGGTTGCTCCTTCTCCATACAGGCTGGCCAGGAAGTTAGCAGAAGGTGTTAACGTGAATCTCTGAAAAGAGAGATGCATCAGAGACTTTGAAACAGAAGCAGAAATATCAAGCCAATGAGCTGTTCCTCAATCCCCCAAACCAGCCAAATTTAGAGAAGAATGGATAAGGTAGTAGTGGGAATATAGTTGGTGTTTTCCCAAGGAAAGAAAAAAAAAAGTCTACACAAACCAAACCTGTTTTAATGACAGGTGACATGGGATTCTTTGCATTAAGGAACAGATTTGCCTTGCCTGATACCATCAAGAAGGCAAATCTCAAGGCTTCCTTTGATAGAAAAGAAAGCAAGCTCCAGGCTTTCCAGTTAAGTTGTGATTTGCACTTGCTGCACTTCAGGGAGAACTCTCTAGAAGTCTGAATCAAAGTGCTGCTTTGTTTCTTCTTTCAAAAACGCTTCTTGAAACTCAGAAAATTCAAGTATTTAATAAAATCTTTTTGGGAAATGGGAGAAACTTGACATAAAGTGCAAACAGCAAAAGAGAGATTTTTGAACCAGTGGGAGTAGCATAACTCTGAGAGTCTTCTCACTCACTCAAGAGTATATTCCAAATCAGCCAAGATGGTTTTAAATCTCATTGGCATCCTGAAGATGTGGGAAGTGTGACAGAGGACTGAAACAGCAATTCACATTTCACCTGGTAAGGCTTCAAAGACATTAAGTCTTGAAACCCTGTTTCTAATATCAAAGCCTTGGCCCTTTGTTCTGAGCCGACAAAAGATTACAAACAGTTCCTCTCATTAGTTTGCTTTGAGAGCCAAAGATGGCCACTTCCTATTGGAAAAGGCAATAGTTTCACTGCAGCCATTAAGCCCTGGGACACTATTTCAGGACTGGAAGAAGTTTAGGAGATGGTGATGTGGTTTGAGGACTTACATGCCGGAACACTTTCCTGAGGTGTTCGAACTGCAAATAGAATTTGTAGAAATGGAGTTGGCTCATTTCATGTAGAACAATAACCACAACCCCAGCCAGGTGGTTTTGGCGATAAATGTGGCACCAGCTGCAGTTAAAAATAATAAATAAATAAATGAAACTAAATCAAAGCAAAGCAATTATCAAGCACACTTATAAACAAACCTGGAACCGGCCCAGTTTTTAGAGTCAGTAAATGGCAAAGTGCCAAAAGACTTCAATTAGAAAAGGCTTTACAGCTTATCTCAAACAGCCACATATTCCTGGAACCAACATAATATGGGAGACAGGGAAAGGATGAGTTATAGCAAAATTCTGCTGCAGTACCATTCCAAGACTTTTATACCTCATCTACATGCCCCAGAATGTGAATACACATGAATAACTGCAGCTGTAGTGACGCAGCCTTGTGATTTAATGCATCAAAAAAAAAAAGTTTCACAAAGTCCTTTTCTATTCACTACTAAAAATCTGAAGTGGGATCATTTTTGCCTTCAGCTCCATTTCAAGGTTCATGACATTTCACTATTTTGCCATCTGAGGTTATATACCCTGTACACCCTCCTTGGCTGTTCCCTTCCACTGCCGAGAAGGTGCAAAATGATTAAATTATTTTTCCCAAAATGCTCCTGAACACTGTTTCAGTTACATCTGACATGAAATAGAAATGTTTTTGTTATATCCATGTTTTTAACACGGTGCTTCTTTTCTTGGTGTGTGAATCACAGAAAAGATCTTTAAGATCACTGAGTCCAACCCACATCTCACACTGCCAACCCATCACTAAACCATGTCCCTCAGTACTTCATCTACATGTCTTTTGAATACCTCCAGGGATGGGGAATCCACCACCTCCCTGGGCAGCCTGTTCCAATGCTTAGTAACCCTCTCAGTGAAAAAGTTCTTCCTAATGCCCAATCTGAATCTCCCCTGGGGCAACCTGAACTCCTTTCCTTGTGTTCTATCATTCATTATTGGAGAGATCAGCCCCCACCTCACTACAATTTCCCTTCTGGTAGCTGTAGAGAGTGATCATGTCTCCTCTCAGCCTCCTCTTCTCCAGGCTAAACATCTCCAGCTCCCTCAGCCGCTCCTTATAAGACCTGTTCTCTAGATCCCTCACCAGCTTTGTTGCCCACCTCTGGACACACTCCAGATGCTTCTTTGGTTCCACAAAACTGTTTAGTTTTTGATAATTGCATGAAACAAAACTATGAAATGGCAGCATTTTTGTCAGAAAAGGAATTCTGGTCTCTGGCCAAGTCTAATAGCAACTGTATCCACACAAGGCGAGCTGTCGTTACAGTAGCTGCACTGCAAGGATTCCAAAAGCAGCCTGGCAAAAGGAGAAGACACAAGATGGGGTTGGTTCCTGAGTGCAAATGTGTTTTACCTGGGCTGTGCTGCCTTGTGGCATTTTCCCAGAGCTGCATACTTTAACAGCTCATACAGCTGCTCGTGGCTGATTTCGCAGTCTTCACCAAACAAAGCTGCTGTCAGGCGAGATGGCTTTTCCTGTAGAAAGAGGAAACACTGGTAAAGAAGGGTTTATGTGATCACATAGGGTCAAGGGAAATGAAGTGAGTTCTACAGGAAAAGCACAACCACTGACTTTCTGGATGTAACCAATTACACTTAAAGAATCACTCTTCATTGCACACATGACAGGCAAAAGGTTCCTTTCAGATCACGCTTTAATTTTAAATTGACTATCAGTAACTCTGCTCTTCCAACCCATTGACCCATTTGCTGCTGTAGAGCTTTGGGCATTGACACAAGTTTTATGTGGTCACTTTGTGTAAGGCTTTGCTGAAAGCCGTTTACTCTATGTGATCTGGTTTGGCACGTGGGTTTGCTGACCCCTGCAGGTGAGAACAAAAGTTTCAGTAACACCCCAGGAAGCTGCAGGGGAAAAAAAAAAGCACAGAGCAGATGAGATGGAGACGGTACCACACAGTTCAACACAACAGCTCTTTAAGCTTAAATGCACAGGGTCTCCTAAAAGCTAATCGGCCTGATTTTAAAGAGCTCCACTGACTGTGTGGCTTGCTCCAGTGAGCTCCTTTCATCTGTAAAAATATTAAAGACACAAAAAAGCATCACANCAGTTAAAAATAATAAATAAATAAATGAAACTAAATCAAAGCAAAGCAATTATCAAGCACACTTATAAACAAACCTGGAACCGGCCCAGTTTTTAGAGTCAGTAAATGGCAAAGTGCCAAAAGACTTCAATTAGAAAAGGCTTTACAGCTTATCTCAAACAGCCACATATTCCTGGAACCAACATAATATGGGAGACAGGGAAAGGATGAGTTATAGCAAAATTCTGCTGCAGTACCATTCCAAGACTTTTATACCTCATCTACATGCCCCAGAATGTGAATACACATGAATAACTGCAGCTGTAGTGACGCAGCCTTGTGATTTAATGCATCAAAAAAAAAAAGTTTCACAAAGTCCTTTTCTATTCACTACTAAAAATCTGAAGTGGGATCATTTTTGCCTTCAGCTCCATTTCAAGGTTCATGACATTTCACTATTTTGCCATCTGAGGTTATATACCCTGTACACCCTCCTTGGCTGTTCCCTTCCACTGCCGAGAAGGTGCAAAATGATTAAATTATTTTTCCCAAAATGCTCCTGAACACTGTTTCAGTTACATCTGACATGAAATAGAAATGTTTTTGTTATATCCATGTTTTTAACACGGTGCTTCTTTTCTTGGTGTGTGAATCACAGAAAAGATCTTTAAGATCACTGAGTCCAACCCACATCTCACACTGCCAACCCATCACTAAACCATGTCCCTCAGTACTTCATCTACATGTCTTTTGAATATCTCCAGGGATAGGGAATCCACCACCTCCCTGGGCAGCCTGTTCCAATGCTTAGTAACCCTCTCAGTGAAAAAGTTCTTCCTAATGTCCAATCTGAATCTCCCCTGGGGCAACCTGAACTCCTTTCCTTGTGTTCTATCATTCATTATTGGAGAGATCAGCCCCCACCTCACTACAATTTCCCTTCTGGTCGCTGTAGAGAGTGATCGTGTCTCCTCTCAGCCTCCTCTTCTCCAGGCTAAACATCTCCAGCTCCCTCAGCCGCTCCTTATAAGACCTGTTCTCTAGATCCCTCACCAGCTTTGTTGCCCACCTCTGGACACACTCCAGATGCTTCTTTGGTTCCACAAAACTGTTTAGTTTTTGATAATTGCATGAAACAAAACTATGAAATGGCAGCATTTTTGTCAGAAAAGGAATTCTGGTCTCTGGCCAAGTCTAATAGCAACTGTATCCACACAAGGCGAGCTGTCATTACAGTAGCTGCACTGCAAGGATTCCAAAAGCAGCCTGGCAAAAGGAGAAGACACAAGATGGGGTTGGTTCCTGAGTGCAAATGTGTTTTACCTGGGCTGTGCTGCCTTGTGGCATTTTCCCAGAGCTGCATACTTTAACAGCTCATACAGCTGCTCGTGGCTGATTTCGCAGTCTTCACCAAACAAAGCTGCTGTCAGGCGAGATGGCTTTTCCTGTAGAAAGAGGAAACACTGGTAAAGAAGGGTTTATGTGATCACATAGGGTCAAGGGAAATGAAGTGAGTTCTACAGGAAAAGCACAACCACTGACTTTCTGGATGTAACCAATTACACTTAAAGAATCACTCTTCATTGCACACATGACAGGCAAAAGGTTCCTTTCAGATCACGCTTTAATTTTAAATTGACTATCAGTAACTCTGCTCTTCCAACCCATTGACCCATTTGCTGCTGTAGAGCTTTGGGCATTGACACAAGTTTTATGTGGTCACTTTGTGTAAGGCTTTGCTGAAAGCCGTTTACTCTATGTGATCTGGTTTGGCACGTGGGTTTGCTGACCCCTGCAGGTGAGAACAAAAGTTTCAGTAACATCCCAGGAAGCTGCAGGGGAAAAAAAAAAGCACAGAGCAGATGAGATGGAGACGGTACCACACAGTTCAACACAACAGCTCTTTAAGCTTAAATGCACAGGGTCTCCTAAAAGCTAATCGGCCTGATTTTAAAGAGCTCCACTGACTGTGTGGCTTGCTCCAGTGAGCTCCTTTCATCTGTAAAAATATTAAAGACACAAAAAAGCATCACAGCATACAGGGGGAAAGGAAAAAAAGACCACAAAACACCAGACAGTATCAGATCTCACAGGATAAACAACTACCTGAAGTTGTGTTTTCCCCACCACACTAACAAGCCTTGTACGCATGAATTTTGACAGAGCTTCCCACATGGGATTGAGCTGGTGCACTTTTAGAGCCATTTGTCACTGGGTAAGAAAGCTAAACAGAGGTGACAACCTTAGAGCTTCAAGTGGTCAAGAATCATATGGTAATATTAACAGAGGGTGCTGTAATTGCTAGTCCTTCATCTCTCATGCTAAGTTAGACAAACANTTGTGATTTAATGCATCAAAAAAAAAAAGTTTCACAAAGTCCTTTTCTATTCACTACTAAAAATCTGAAGTGGGATCATTTTTGCCTTCAGCTCCATTTCAAGGTTCATGACATTTCACTATTTTGCCATCTGAGGTTATATACCCTGTACACCCTCCTTGGCTGTTCCCTTCCACTGCCGAGAAGGTGCAAAATGATTAAATTATTTTTCCCAAAATGCTCCTGAACACTGTTTCAGTTACATCTGACATGAAATAGAAATGTTTTTGTTATATCCATGTTTTTAACACGGTGCTTCTTTTCTTGGTGTGTGAATCACAGAAAAGATCTTTAAGATCACTGAGTCCAACCCACATCTCACACTGCCAACCCATCACTAAACCATGTCCCTCAGTACTTCATCTACATGTCTTTTGAATACCTCCAGGGATGGGGAATCCACCACCTCCCTGGGCAGCCTGTTCCAATGCTTAGTAACCCTCTCAGTGAAAAAGTTCTTCCTAATGCCCAATCTGAATCTCCCCTGGGGCAACCTGAACTCCTTTCCTTGTGTTCTATCATTCATTATTGGAGAGATCAGCCCCCACCTCACTACAATTTCCCTTCTGGT
>WBNH01006321.1:33137-123262 GCA_013401255.1 Urocolius indicus | reverse complement strand
CCAGGCCTGGGTCAGCTGTGAATCCATTTTAGGATTGAATTGCATTAGACCTATCAGCTACAGGAGAAGCCTCTGGCAACTCCTGTTTAAAGAAGCCACTCCTGTAGCTCCCCCACTACCAGAAACCTGGCCCAGGCAAAATCACTACAGGCCTCAAAGATATATGTGCTCATTCTTAGCTTTTTGCTTGTCTGAGCATGTGTATTTAAATTGTTTAATTAAATAGCTTTATTTAATTTGATCAAACTCCTATGCAGCAATTTAAGACATTCAGAGCAGTTCAAGTTTCCAGCTAGTTTTCTGGTCTCAAACTAGAGTTTACCGTCAGCTGATTGTAGATAATGTGCATCCTCCTATTTTCTTTTAATGTGAGGTGGAATAGGTTCCTTTAAAGTTTTTATAACTTAAGAAGTTATGTTTCATCCATCACAAGAACTGAAAAGGAACATTCTTCTCTTAGGAAAATGCATATTAACAGAGGATGTGAAAATTTTCCACTGAAATAGTTAACCAAGTCAATGAATAATAACCATCTGAACACATCCTTCTTCAGTGTACCACAGTACAATATAAACATTCTTGTAACATATGTAACTGAATAGAAATAAGCTTCTCCAAACTATATCAGTCAGCTTTTTGTCTGTTTGTTTCTCACAGTTAATTAAGTTTGTTTACAGGCACTGCCTAAACAAAAGACCATTTGGATACCATACGTCCCTATTCTCCCTTGTCAAGACATATGTATTTCATATGATCTAAAAAAATTCTGGCTAAAATGTATAATGCATCATTTTAGTCATAAATAAAGCAAGATATTCCACAGTGGTGTTTTTGTTTCATCACTTTCTTAATAGTTTAACATTTTCACAAGATTTGAAGGAAAAAAAAAGTCCTGTAGAAATTCCAGTTTTTACCTAGCTCTACTAAATTAACTGTTCCAAGTGACTGAATGATGTTTTTCTCTTGCAGACGTTTCATTCTTCAGAATAGACTTACATTAACTGCCTTAAATACAACCATTTTGTTTATCCTAGGTTTTGGATAAAAGTAAATGAACAAGCTTTAAAATGTTTGCTATGCCTTGGGTAACAAGCGAGTCTCCTGTTTCAAGAAATGTAACCGCTCTACATATATTTATTTTCCTTTTCTGTTTTTTTTCTCTGCAAAGCTTCTGTTTTCTGTATTTTCAAAGAGTTGTTTGTGAATTCATCCGTGTAACTACCACTCAAATTGGGAAGATTTATTTAAATCCTGAACAATGCCTTGCCAAATTAAAGGTATGAAATTTGAGAAGATTCCCTTTAAAATACACTTTCAGGCAGAAACGTTTATTACTTTAGCTGATGGCACTAAAAGTCAGAATTGCAGATGAAAAGTAACTACAGGCTATGTTTTGAAGACAAAATACAAAAGAAAATTCTCTTTATTAAAGGAAAACACCAATAATATGAAAGTAAGTTGTGCAGTACATAAATATTAGGCTCATATAAAATATGTATTTTTCCTATGCTATTAAGTGTCATTGCTGATTTATTTTTCCAGCTTGGAACACCAGTAATGCTAATTCATTTGAAACTGATGAAGCCTGCTGGTTTTCCCATTTTTACATATCATTTGGTGCAGTAATCACTGTGTTTCAGAGGAGGGATAATCTAACATGAAATTAGAGAAACCTCTCAAAAAATGATTTAGTTATAGTAGTGAGAACTTTCATGATGCTTCATCAGGCATATTATGATAGGAGGGGAAATCCTGTTTGACCAACCTGATAGCCTTCTATGAGTGCATATCCAGATGGCTAGATGAGGGGAGAGCAGTGGATATCATCTACCTTGACTTCAGCAAGGCTTTTGACACCATCTCCCATAACATCCTCCTCAGAAAGCTCAGGCAGTGTGGCTTGGATGACTGGCTTGAGGGTTGAGCAGAGAGGAACCTCATGATTTTTAACACTGGCAAGGGCAGAGTCCTGCATCTGGGAAGGAGGAGCCCCATGCACTAGTACAGACTGGGAGTTGACTTGCTGAAGAGCAACTCTGCAGAGAGAGACCTGGGAGTCGTGATTGATAATAAACTAAACATGAGCCAGCAATGTGCCCTCATGGCCAAGAAGGCCATTGGCATCCTGGGATGCATCAAGAAGAGTGTGGCCAGCAGGTCAAGGGAGGTTCTGTTCCCTCTCTACTCTGCCCTGGTGGGGCCTCATCTGGAATCCTGTGCCCAGTTCTGGGCTCCTGAGCTCAAGAGGGACAGAGAACTTCTAGAGAGAGTCCAGCTCAGTGCCACCAAGATGATGAGAGGACTGCAACATCTTTCATATAAGGAAAGGCTGCGGGAACTTGGGCTGTTTAGTCTTGAAGAGGAGATTGAGGGGGGAATCTTCTTAATATTTACAAATATCTAAACCGTGGATGTCAGGAGATTGGGACATCCTTTTTTTCTATGGTATATAGGAAGGACAAGGGGTAATGGGATGAAGCTGGAATACAAAAAGTTCCATTTAAATATAAGAAAAAACTATTTTACTGTGAGGGGGATGGAGCACTGGCACAGGCTGCTCGGAGGGATTGTGGAGTGTCCTTCCTTGGAGGCCTTCAAGAGCCGCCTGGACATGTTCCTATGCGATCTGATCTAGGTGGACCTGCTTCTGCAGGCAGATTGGACTAGATGATCTCTGGAGGTCCCTTCCAACCCTATGATTCTATGATAAAGATATTTTTTCCCATCTTTTGTCAAGATAGTATTTTTTCTTATGCATTTTGTCTGATGACAGGTATTTAAATAGGTAAAGCATTTTTGAAGATTTCTTCTACAGATTAGAAATATGCCAGCAGTATTGTCAATTTTATTTAGATTATTAAAGATATAAAGTGTAAGTGTGACACACAAGCCAATGCATTTTATGAAAGAGTGTTACTAATAACAGACAATAACCTGCAACTTGATGAAAAAAAAATTGAGCATTATTTCTATCCTTCCTAGGACAAAGATTTCAGTGGAAGATTCCACTTCTAAGAGCTTTTAATGCATTTCGCCTTACAGCAATGTTGATTAACCATATAAATTTTCCACTTGTTAGGCTGAACACCCTAGCTCTATTCAGATAGATCACTGATTTCATGAAGCTGGGGCCTTGCAGATAAGATAATTGATTTATAAATATCATGTCTCTCACTTTTAAGACTATGTAGAAGCTGTTTTCTTGATCCTAATTGTATAGAACAGAAAGAGTACAAAGGACTCTAGGACCAGGCAAACTTCAAGACACTTTCTGCATGCAACTTCTCTCTGGGAGTAATTGCAATTTGCTTCCTGCTTGGCGTGATAGTCCTGCACTCTCTAAGCATTTAACATTCCTTAAGCACTGCCTTGTCGATGAATTCAGGCACTATAGATTCTGTTTTATTCAGACATTATTGATTGACACTGAAACACTTTACTTTTGATTGCAACATGAATTACAATGCTTAATTTATTCTAAGAGGAGTCTTCTGAGCTAAGCAGAGTCTTACTTTCTGTTTTACAGATGGGAACTGGAGTATATATTAAGTCTAGCTATTCAAACATACTTGGGGGAAGTCATCCACCACTAATACACTGAAGGTGAGCCTAGACTGCCACCTTAGGCCATAGGCATCTTGGTCTCATGCAGCATTTAAAGTTTTGCTAGCTGATACTTGCAGAAATATAAGCCACTTGCAATGATACAAAAGTGTGTCAGGATGTTGCCTGTAATAACAATTGATAAAGAAATGGTGAAATTTCCTTCTCTAATTCAAGCAGCAGCTGGCTTTGAAGGCAAATCCCATATATCATAATGGTTACATCTGCTCTGGCTTCACAAGTGGTAGGGATAAGTACAGGCTCAGAAAACGAGGATGGTCCACAGATGGAAGCTCCTGACTGGCCATACCAGATGCTTTCCTCTCTCCAACCAGTCTCTTAAATCTGCCCAGTTCTGTTCTTTTTAATGGATGCTTAGCTAACTTACACAGTTTTCTGTCAGTCTGAGGGATATGCTTTCCCTTGGGTGGAGTGTTAACTATGAACTATGTGGAACTTTAGCATTCAGCTCAAGTTGGTGTATTCCAGAAGGCTATTTCCTTTCTCTTCAGTTCTCAGCAATAAAAATAGCAGCAAATGTTCCCTGTATCTGAATCTTAATAAGAAGCTAAATGGTGGACGTCAGGAGGTTGGGACATCTCTTTTTTTTCTTCTTGTAACTAACAACAGGACAAGGGGTAATGGGATGAAGCTGGAAAACAAAAAGTTCCATTTAAACATATGAAAAAAATTTTCACTGTAAGGTTGATGGAGCACTGGCACAGGCTGCCCAGAGGGCTTGTGGAGTCTCCTTCCTTGGAGATCTTCAAGACCGACCTGGACACGTTCTTCTGTAACCTGATCTAGGTGGATCTGCTTCTGCAGGGGGATTGGACTAGATGATCTCTGGAGGTACCTTCCAACCCCTACCATTCTATGAATCTATGATTCTATGATCTTTTCTACTTTAGATACAAAGACCATCTTTAATTTTTACTACCAAAATGATGGAAAGTGAGAAGGAAGAGGTAAAGGAAAAGTTAGTAATATTTGAGTTTGCTTATGCCATTTCAGAGATACTGAGATTTCTGTGCATAATTATTTCTGTGAATATTTATAAAGATACCTAATAGCCAAAATTAGTATGAACAATTTTTTTTAATTAATTGCTTCTTATTCTAATATAAAATCCTGTTCTAATCATGACATTCTCACTAAATTCACAGTCAGCTGATCTTATATGCTGAGATGCATAAAATGCAGGATAGCAGGTTATAGAAATTCTGGTTAATTCTCCATATTTATAATGTCTGTGTTTCCAGAGAAAGCTGAAAGAGGGCTACCAAAGCCCTTATGTGATTTGTCCCATGAAGAATACAAGACAAATTAATGTTACAAAATGAACAGAACCAAACTACTGAGTTAACTTAATGCATGTGCTTTAGAATTCATTAATTAGTGTCTGAATTTATCAAACATTAGTTCAAAAAATAATATTTTTTCAGATATTTTTGAGTGATTATAGTGACCACATTCACTACAATAAGCAGAACTTAAGCTTCTCTGAACAGTTTTCAGTTAGTAATGTTTAAAAAACATAAAATATTTAATTTCATTTGATTTGTTGAATTTAATATTTTATCACTTGGGGAAAAAAGCAATATGGTAGCGAAGTAACTTATCTGAAGAACTGTGCATTCAGAAATAAAATTTATAGTTTTAAGTGGAATGATTTAACAGCACAACTGTTTATATGCATAATAAGTTTAATAGACCTTATTTTCTCCAAACAACATGATATTTTAGAATTCATACTTTAGTTTTAAAAGTAATACCATTTCTAACACTTTCTCTAATACCTATTACTTCTGCAGTGAAAGCAATTTTTGTCATTTATTGTGCCTTTTCAATATCTACCATGAGACTGTTTGATCTCGAAGAAGCTACATTAATTTACATCTTGCAATCAGCACTCTGAAGTACTGACTTTGAATGACATTTTCTTCAGCTTCTTTCAGGGATGACAAACACTGGCACTATTATATGAAGCCTCAGTATGTTGCCTAAGAGTAAGCCTTAGGTCCATAGGTCATTCAGCAATTCTGCTGTTGCAAATTATGATATCTCTTGTATTAGATGAATTCCTTGCTTGTCAGAAATTATTCTTGTCACTGGACTAAGATACAGTTTGGAATGAAAGTGATAGTATAACATATGGCCTTTGCTGTAGGATAGCAGACACATATTCACTCGCTCAGAGGCTATTAATCAGCTCTTGATGCAGTGCCCTTAACTTGCTAACCTCCCTTCTGCATTTTGCAGTAGAAAAACCACTCAACCAAAGTCTTTAAAGAAAACTGTGCCTCGCATGGTACATTTCAGGGAACCAGGCTACCCTACAGTTTCTAATTTCAGCCTCTTTTGTTGGGGTTCATCATCATCTGGTGACAACAACAGCAAAAGTTATATCATGGATGGATAATTTGGTAATAATCACTGATTTTGTATAATACACTAAACTTTTACAAAAAAAAGTCTGGTAGACATATTCTGCATAAGGAAAAAGAACTATCTTTTCCTTCCATCTTATTTTTTAATTTTCCTAAAAAATAAATTCAGAGCCTGTTTAAACTAAAAGGAAAAAAAAAAAAAAGCTAACAGATGTACTGTGCCCATAGCAAAAGAATAAGAACATACTGTCCAATCAGTACACAAATAAATAATGGCCACTCTTGTACAGATCAATTAAAAGTTTAACCAAATCAAACTGAATCCCATGTGAGGATATACATTCAGAAAATCACAGTATGATAGCCAGATTTCTATAGGTACATCATCTTATCAAATAGCCCTAACCAACAACAATCACCTTACTTTGCTTAAAGATTGTGCAAAATCATTTCTTCACAGTCAAAGATTTTTACTGAAGTTTTGAAGTGTGTGCAGCCTCTGATTTTGATTTGGTACAGCACTGGAGTGTGTATAGTACTTCTACAAGTATGTAATGGGAACAACAAAGCCTCTTTTTGTTTTCATTTGGGGTAAGCAATCAACCCAGATAATTGACAGGAATGTAGAATTATATTCTTTTTTTTTCTTTTTCTTTGGCTTAAGTCCTTAAGAATAAGTACCTGGCTTTTCTCATTAATTTGTTTGGGGAGACATTTTGTTTTCATTTTCATTCAAGAGGCCATAGACTAATTTTTAAACTAAAAGGAAGAATAGTCTTACCTGAAGTTCTTTACAAGACTGACAACTGTTTAAAAAAATTAATTTATTGTTTGATTTGGGAAAACCTAACTGTATCCATATATCCTGTATCCTACATCCATGTTCCTCAGAGACCCCTCTCACAGTATTTTACACTGTTCTACTGAAGATGCTTGTAGTAACTTTGAGGACCGTCATGAGTAACCCTTTGCCTATTTCCAAAATCTTTTTCAGAAGTCAGCATCAACCTAGAAGCATAATCTGGTCTATGATGTTATTACTGTTCATTATTTTTTACATATAGTTACATAGTATGTACATCACACATTATCATTAGTGCTGAGAGAGGATAGTTTGATAAAAGAGAAAATCTACCATAAGTGGGGTTAAGGAAAAGATTGAGGTTTTGGGATGTGCGACGTGACCCAAGGATCCTCTGCTAAACCATGTATGATTTAAATAGAAGTATTGGCAGCGCCTAAGATTTAACAAGAGCTAGCAACAGAGACTGCAGTAAAATCCATTATGTCCAATGACAGGTTGTGGTCTGTGGAGGCAGAGCAGGAAGGCTCCTGTACTGTCAGGCTGAGCAGGAAGGCTCCTGTACTGTCAGGCTCACTGAGGAGAGGCAGAAGTAAAAAGCAAACTAACTGGTAGGGTGTAACACAGCACTGAAGGTTCAAATGTGGAAAAAGAGTGGAAATGGTACACTGAGTAGGAACAATGTATACCATAAGTCAATACCTAGTTATTTTTCACTGGAGTTTCTAGGAAGGACTCAACACCATTCAGCACTGATCGTCTGCTTTTGTTTTGATCATTCATAAAGTGTATATTCCATGGCATTTGCCTGCAAGCACTTAATGTTTACTTGTAGCTCTGTTAGTGGAGGATCCATAAGTGCAGATCAGATCACTGGATTCTTGGTACAATCCATGGAACAAAGTCATGGCTTAATGAAACATCTGAAAGCCAGGGCAAGCGAAGAAAGATTTACCAGTTGCTGCATATATGCATAGCTGGACAGTGTCTAAATGATACAGCAGGAGACACTGAGAAGAAGATACCATTTATCATTCATCTCACAGAAATATCTTTGTTATGAAGTAGTGGGTAGCTGTTGGTCTGGAACAGACACCAAGCAGCAATACTAAGATGCTCACTCTTTCTGCATTGGTGTAAACTTTCTATTAAGGGGCAGCAGTTCCCCATCACTTCCACACCAGTTCTGCTAACCAAAAAAAGTAGGCTCAACTAGGACCTGTTCCAGTTGCAATAGATAAGCACAAGATTGCTTGAGTAGTACCCCATGACAACTCTGGCCATGGAACTTGTATTATATGACATTCACAGTCACATTGTATTATATGACTTCACATTCTTGCACCTTCCTTGTTCAGATTCAGTCTTCTCCCAAGTAAAGCATCTATCTTTACTTTTCCTCTATTGGTCCAAGATTTATGATATCCATACTCACATATGGCATTATGATGTAGTATCAGACACATATATTATTACTGCTATGGCTATATAGGCCTTACAATACTGTGCTCCCTAAATGTTCTCAATACTCCCCTCCAAAAGCCTGTGGAGTTTAACTCTTGAATAACTTCTTCACTGCCTTTGAGATCCATCTACCTTTCCTTGAGTTACCTGTAACTTTTATCAGCCATTTCTCATGTTATGTCTAGTAATTTTCCACAGTTAGCTTAACTTCAAGCCAAGGTATAGTTTGTGACCTACTCCTTTTCCCGTGACTCTGTTAACCCTAGAGATCAGGAAGATACCTTCACCAAAGACGATTCACTGTCAAAATCTTTCCTCAAATGAGGTGCAAGAGCCATTCCTTTTCCTTAAAGTAGTAGACTAGGGAAAGAAATGACCACAGAACCCCAGTAACACAATGATTTCTCTATCTTCTCAGTATACAGAATTTTTGCCTGAAGACATTTAGCCATGAAAGATCCATCTTCTCCAGTCATACTTCTATTACAAAACTATATGATATTGTTCTGTACTTAATATTCTGACTTTATAAATGGTACTTAAATTTTCATTGGAGCAATTATTGAAGCCAAGTCTCCCTAATGAGTAAATGAGTTAGTGTTGGAGCCTTTTTTCCTCTTTCTTTTCAGGACAAAATATAATTTGTGAATCTCCATGGAGTTTACTGTGATCAAACCATTTTGTCAGCCAGTTCTCTTTTTTCAGGTGTTTTTAATGGACTTTCTAGCAGGGTCAGTGGTGCACTGATTAAAGTACATTTAGGAAATATGATGGGACAGTATTTTAGCAGCAAAAAGACATTTTGCAGTAAGAATATGCTATTTTTTCACATTATTTTTTGCTTGTATAGTTAAAAGGTGCAGCACAGAAAGGTTTTACTCTGGATTAAAGATAAAAAGACAAATGTTGCTGAAGATATTCAGAATATTTATGGAACTTCAGACATTTTCTATTTCAACCTTTTTTTCTTATTCCTCTTAAATATTTCAATTTAAGATCCTTGACTGACAGTAATTAGGCTTCTCAGGTTAATTAATCTCAGAAACTTCAGTAGCATAATCCAGATGACCATAGGAGAGGACCTAAGCTTAATCAGCTCCATTGTGAAGTTGCTCTAGCGTGACACAAAATGAACTGTAAACACTGTATGCTTTCATTTGATGAGTTATGACTTGATTTGTAATTTACATATATTAATATGTAAATCACACCTATGAACAGCATTTTATCTTTTTAATGATATTACATTATGGGAAGAGGGTTTTAGAATGCAGTAATAATTTGCATACCTTTTTGAAAAGCGCTACTAATGATGCCTTACAGAAAACTTTAAAACAGTCTATTACATATTTCTTCTATGTTTCTTTTTCCTTATTCTTTTTTAGCCAGTTAATCTTTGTTTCCTACACTGTTCATAGCTTTCTGAAGATTCAATTATTTGCTATTCTTTTCTCCCCACGAGATACCAATTATGATGAAATAAAGAACAATTTCTCTTAAAATTAAATTAAATATTGATACAAATGAAATCATACATTACTGACTTGAATCTGGTGTACTAGGGATAAAAGACCAGGCAATATTCCTTATATAACTTGATTATTTCCTACATCTCCTCTGCTACTCTATTTTTTGTTTTAAATGTATTCAAATACATTTTATTATATCAACACAAATATATCTATTATGCATCACAAGATAAGAATGCTCTTCTCATTCTGAAGACAAAAGATGAACACTGGTCTAGAGAAGATGAGAGTTGATTGCATTAACTCACCAGCAGGAAAAACAATTGCAAGTATATATTAAGAACAAAATATATCACAATGTAAGAGATGATCCTCATTTCAAATGCATCTATAGTGATAAAAACTAGGCAAAGAGTAATACAGTTATGTTTTGTCACAGCTCACATGCTGTTTGCTCAAATTTCTGCAGTAAAAAAGTCTGAAAGCTCTAGCTAGATGGCTTTTCATTTTTCTAGAATCATGTAAAGTAAATTTCAAGTTTTTCCTTGAGTGTAACTATTTTTTTAGCTACCTGTACTTGAATGACTAAAACAACATAGACAATATAAATCCGTACGAGGGAGAGTCTGCAACTATTGTAAATTACTATAATCCATAACAGAAAGTAAAGAGTATGATATGATAAAGGATTTAGATCACCACTAAAAACTAGATTATAAAAACACGGCTGAATTCTCACACACCTAACTGAGGTTAATATTGTACCTCTTTCTCATGACAAATGTACCTCCTCGATATTCAAATACAGCAGAGGCAATATAAAATAAATAATGAGCTCAAGATGAATGAAGAGATAAAAACTTTCCAGGACATTGACCTTTGCCTTGGGAAAATATATCATGCACACAGTCCTTTGAACTAGTCCTTGCACTTAGTTTGTCATCAACTGAAAAAGAAATTGAAAAAAATGTCTGTTCAAATGCATCTTGAACTGCTTTCTGCAGGAGAGAAAAAAACATCTAAGCCACTGTAAAATTTTGCTAACTTGTTGGGTTTTACTTTGTATACAAACAAGTAATATAAACAAAATTAAATGAGAATAGTATGTCTTTGATATTACCAAGTTCAGTCCATTCATTGCATTTATCTGTTGAGTATATGTCTGAAAAACAAATAACGATTCACATTCTTGAAGCACAATGCATGCAGATGATCATATATTTTGATTTCTATGGAAATCTGAACATTTCTGTTCAGAAACATTCTGTTCAGAACATTATTCTACAAATTCCATAATACATATCATATGACAAATGTGTCATCCAATCAAAAAAAAAAAAATACACATGCTTGCAATGGGAACATCAAGATTAAAATAGACAGTGAGAAAATAATACTTCAGATTTTAGTAACAAAGATCATGTTTGAAAAGTTGCAGCAATATCATTAAGGAGCACCATCAACATCAGTTTTTCGTAATATTTTTTAGTGTGTCTTGCACGTGTCAAGTTTGTATCAGAGATGGATGCAGTACCAATGCTACTTAAAGAAGTCTGCTTCACAGTTCATAATCGGTTTTGGACTTCTGAACTGCAGAAAGATATGGCACTTTAAAGACTATTAATTTATTTGAAATAATTTAATACACTTCAATAGTCACTCTCATAAACTTCATTGAGGAGAAAAGCTACAAAAGGCACAACACAGAACTGGCATAAATGGTGGAATAAGGATACAAATAATGTCCTACCTTAGTGATCTATTTTCCTTAGACATAATCTGTGGTCCAACAGACCTGTTTTAAAGATTGTTCTATTAAGAACCAACAGTTACAAGACTGATTTGAAAGGGTCAGTAAACTATGATGTAAAGGTTAAGAAGTATGATGTTTCAGTTTTATTTGAAGGAGGAAAAAGAACTTTAAAAGCCAGTCTCACTAAATTCACACATTTCAGAAGATGCAAAGGAGATGCTGAGTCAAGGCTGAGAAACTAGGGACTATGTACAAGGATTCTTTGTTACAGCCAGTGCTCACTATATGACAAAGCAGCTAAACAAAACAGTGTTAATGCCTTTTATATGGTTAGACTACACAGGGACATAATCTAAAATCCCAATGGAAAAGTGTGATGTGGACTGCCTGTAGTTCAAGAACACCTCCTATCATCAGACTGTTGCCCATCTAGGCTCCAAACAAAGGCTGCTTTGGCAAATCTCCCACTCCTGCCTCAGTTTATGGCTGAGGATGATGTCATATGGCATGGAATATCCCTTTGGTCAGCTGTCCCAGCTGTGCCCCTGCCAGCCTCTTGCTAACCTTGAGGCTACTCACTGAGGGGTCAGCATGAGAAACAGAGAAGGCTTTGACATTGTGTAAGCACTGCTCAGTAACAGCTGAAACATGAATGTGTTACCAACACCAAATGGACTGCTATGGAGAAAAATAACATCTCAATCAGATCTAGTACACCAGGATACGTTCTGTTATATGAGTGTGACAGAACCTGCTTCTGCTTTTGCATGCTGTGGTGGTCAGTGACAAGATAAAAACAAAAGATTAATGTTTAAGTACAGACTGTTGGCTTCAGTAATTGTGTTAGGCAAAAGAATGTCAATATTTCAAAAATAAAACCCCCAATTCATTGTACATTGCAAGAACACAATTCTATCCCTATATTCTTCAATGATAAAAACAAAGATTTTTTTTATGTCTTTTAGCATATTGCATGAAGATTAAAGATTTCTGAAGGGAAGCAATTTTATACAGAAACTATGATGTCTAATGCATGTTCAAATAAAAAAGAATTACAAAAAGATTTGAGTTGCTGTAAAAGTAAAAAATGCATTTTTGGTCTTCTTATGAGCTGGAGCTTTTATTTCAGGTGCTCAAAACCACAGTTCTTCTGGATCTGCTGTGCTCTCTTTACGAAGCTAATATGCTTCTATCTGGTTAACTTGCTCTCTATTTTAGATACTTGTCATGTATTACCTTTTCTTCATTGAATTTAAAAGTAAATATTTCTGTGATAAAAATAGAACATTCATCAGATACATATATATACATATATAGTAACTATATTTCATTTTTAAACATCACAGAGGTTTGAGGGTTTTGTTGTTGTTGGGGTTTTTTTTGTCTTAGAACAATCAGACAGCACCTCCTTACAGCATAGTGAAAAATCTGAATGTTTGACTTTCTAAGATACATAATAGTGAAAACAAGTGTGCATGTGAAGAGAGAGATAAAACACAGTTACATATGTCTGACTTATTTGTTCAGTATAGTTTAGCTCCTGACTAACCTATCAGGAAGAAAACAACCCTTTGCAATACCAGTAGAGATTAAAAGATATTGTTTATTTTCCTGCTGATATTTATACAGTGAAGGTATTTTTACAGCAGATTGTATGAGAAAGATGACAGTTCACTAAAATCAATCACTTCCATTACTACAAGAAATATAAACTTTCTTGTAATAAAACCTCATTGCTTTCACATTACAAACTTCCATTTCTAGGTAATGATTAATACTAAAGTAATTAATTACAGTTGAGAAAATGTCATTTTCTGTTACAGATTGAAATTAACAACAGTGAGATGAATTCACTCTCATGTATGCTAATTTTTAAAAAAATAATACATTAAATGCATTCCCCTGAAATGCCTAAAATTAGGAAAAAAATCTATTTTTTAATGAAAAATGTGAAGGTAATTTGGCAATTTTGAACATAGATTGAAAAAGAACCCTGAAATTCTGGTTAGAATTGCTGTCAGTCCTGTATGTGTGCATTTTTTAAACACACATGCACACACACGAAGCACACACAGAGTTCAGCTAGTAGAGAATAGAACATTGGAATACAGTTGGACTTGAACAACATTCATAGAAGAGACATGGACATTCTGAAAAGCTGCATAACATAGTCTCTGCTTATAGTCTCTTTATTTTTCAGAGGTGCATAAGAGATATTATTTCCTTTCTGTGTAGAATCCTGGCAGTTAGAAAAGACAAGATAAAAAATTCAGAAAGACAGCAACAATAAAAAGAGATGACTCACGTGGAAAGTAAAGGACTGATTGCACAACTTTGCACAAGAGTAGTTATCATTAGCTTACTGCCAACAGTAAGGCATATTTTGAGATGCATCTTAAAAAATGTTTCCAGGGTATAGTTCTAATCAGTATTTTCAATAAGGAACTGGGTGATAAAATAGGCTGGTTTGATTTGTGCATAACAAAATAATGACAAGACATGCTAGAATATTAAAGGAGAGTCATTTAAAAATTATTCTTTTCTGCTAGCTTGAAGAAATATTCTGTAATGAAGATGAATTTCAAACCAGAGTTGACTACTACACATAAGTGGAAATAATCAATTTTGCAATCAGAGGATAAAAGGCTGAATTGGTCACAGTTTTTAGAAAAGGATGAGATTTACATTCCAATGTTTGTCAGTCCACATAGTAAACAAGTTTTTCTTATGTTCAAACAGAATTTTCTGTATTTCAATTTCGCTGGACATAGAGTCTAAGTAGTGAAATCCCCACACTCAAGGAAAACCACTTACATCATATTGCCCAGGGCCAAGCTCAGTTAGGTTTTGAGGATTTCCAAGGATGGAGATCACATAGCCTCTCTGGGCAACCTGTGCCAGCATTCAATCACTGTTATAGTAAAGAAGTTTTGCTTACATTCAGATAAAATTTCCTGTATTTCAACTTATGTCCAATTCCTCTTTTTCCACTGAACACCACTCAGAAGAGCCTAGTTCCTCCTTCTTTGCACTCTCTCATCAGGCATTTACCATAGAATCAGACTCATAGACTCATAGACTCATAGAATCATAGACTCATAGAATCATAGGATCATAGAATCATAGAATCATAGAATGGCAGGGTTGGAAGGGACCTTTAGAGATCATCTAGTCCAACCCCCCTGCAGAAGCAGGTTCACCTACATCAGGTCACATAGGAACATGTCCAGGCGGGTCTGGAAGACCTCCAAGGAAGGAGACTCCACAACCCCTCTGGGCAGCATGTTCCAGTGCTCCATCACCCTCATAGTAAAATAGTTTTTTTCTTATATTTAATTGGAACTTCAGGAATAAGTTCTCTCCTGAGCATTCTCTTCTCTAGGCTGAATAGTTTCACCTCTCGCAGCCTCCCCTTGTATGAAGGATATTCCAGTCCCTTGATCATCTTTGTGTTTCTTCATTAGACTTATCTGCTACATCCATGACTCTCTTGTACCGAAGAGCCCACTACTGGGCACGGCACTCCAGGTGTGTCACACTAGTGCTGAGTAGAGGGGAAGGATCACCTCCCTCAACCTTCTGGCAATGCTCTGTCTAATGCAACCCAGGAGTCTGTTGACCTGATTTGTGACAAGGGCACATTGCTGACCAATGTTCAACTTGCTATCTGTCAGGGTCTTTCCAGAACCTCAGGTCCAGATGCTTTCCAGACAGTTGGCCCTCAGTGTGTATTAGTGCATGGATTTATTCCTCTGCAAATGCAACATTTGATATTTCCCTTTTTTCCTTACTTCCTCTGTGACACAAATAGAAACCAATATGAAAATAATTTTTGTTTGTTTTTGGAAAAAATATAGCATCTCAAGATGAAATGTTACATTTATAAGGAGGTACATTTTAAAAATTTCTAAAATCAGAGGAGGACTTAAATGCCATTGATACAATAGAGATTTCTTTGTGTACCTTACAGTTGAATGACTGGGTGTTTACTGGGCAGCAGGAACCTCAGATTTGAATTTTAATTTTTTTGAATTTATTTTTTTTGGTCTAGAATTGTTACTGAGCTGGAAACTTCCAGCTTCATAAAGAGCAGATTAATCAGTAGCTGTTACAGTTGTTATGAGCTGGGTCTTTTCGTTCCTTGTAAGGCCTACACCCCAGATGTCTTTCTCAAATAAAAGTCATACCACCAACCTTTGGCCTATCTAGGCCAACAAGTTGTCACTTAAAAAAAATGTTAACAGCTGCATGAGGAGAGACAGTTTTCTCTTAAATTTAGAAACCCCAGCATGACTGGAGAGATTAACTCATTTGGAGGATGGAAGGTATTTTCATATAAGGTGGTGAAATGGCAATGGTAATACCTTAAGGAAAGAAACCAGACACACTTTAAGCATCTTTTCTTCTGTTACCTCTAGCACTCTGCATCCAGTTAGAGGATGCTAATCTGTTTTATATTATGCCAGTACCTAGCTGCTACTTAGCTGCAAGTGGCTCATATGATCTAAAGTTCTTTTTAAGATAAACCACTCTGTGGCAAAACCAGAGGCCTTTGGCGCCTCTGTAATTAATAATAGCTTGCCTTGAACCTGAACATAAATGTGCTAGAAGAGTGTCACTAACTAGAGCATGTAAGCACTCCACAGCAGAGTGATGACAAAGCCAGGCATGGGTTAACATCAGCACAAGGGCAATAGGGTTGCCAAAGGGCAAATAGGGGACTGTGAGGCAAGAGAGGCAGGTAGGTGGGATGGGGGGGCCAGGAAAGGGGGCAACAGCCTGGAAAGGTTGAGCTTAGCTTGAAAGCTCAAAAGTTGTCAGCCTCCTGAACGCTCCCATCACACCCATCTAATCACCTGATACGCATACATGTATGTGGATATATGTATTTCTGTATATACACATCCAATAGCAATTTTTCAAACCTTTGGATTCATTCAGCTTGCAGTATTTGCATTTTCCCAGCTTTCTGAGAAGTTTTTGATCCCTCCCATTCCTCTCTCTAGTAAAAAAAGTGATGACTCAAGTATATGCTGATATGTTTTGTGTGAGATTATAACTTAGACAAAAATAACAATTTCCTCTTAAAAATATTAACATTTTGAAGTTACACTTGGCAAATACCCAGAATGAATATGAGCCTTAATATAGTTTAACATCCTCCTTTTATTATATTTTATCTTCTTTGAAGACTTTCTGTAAAATTACTCAGAGAATTACTGAGGAATGTGAATTGAGTATCTTGCATACTGTAATTAAATTGTTCATGTTGATCTGTCTGTTAAAAATGAAGCTCAGACCATCATCAAAACAGCAAACTTTAATATCTCAAAATACAGTTGTCAGTTTGGAGTAACTGCAGTTTTATACCACACTGCTATATAATGAATTTGTTCCCTTTAGGTACAATATACCCAAGAGCATTTTCGAGCGCAGTAACTGAAGAACATCCCTTCTATTTTGGTGTAAAGAAAACTGGGAATATTGAATCACTAGCTAATGAAAAATTACAGATCCATGCCAGAAACATAATGTATCAGTAGTTAGAAAGCTATGCTGCAAATTGTGCCAACAGAAGCTTTATAGAAGAAAATTAAGTTCGCAGAATCCATTTGAGGACTTTAGAGTTGCAAATATTGATTGATATGCTTTAGATTGTCTCCAAGGTCCTGATTTTTCCTCCAGTGTACACCAGGAGAACACAAATTTAGTTTCAGTGAATTAAATCTGAGTGCTAGGACGTGCTATTCAGGTGCAGAATATATGAAGAATTGCTGTCAGAGTGGTTCCCCCCCACTCCGTATTGTTCATTTTAATGTCATTTTTTTCCCCTTTACCATCTGTATAGACATAATTTCAAATGAAAAATCAGACAAACAAAAAAAGTTGTCACAATTCTATCAGGAAAAAAACAAATAAAAAATAATTGAATGGCTGTGACACAAAGAATATATGCAGTGTAACATCCACTCTTTGACTGTAGCTCTGTGGAGAAGCTATTTTAAGTGCAAATTACATGGTTCCAATGGTGTCATTGAATGTGGGTGTTAGCTTGTGTAACTCCATATCTAAAGTGCACAAGGACAATTCAGTATCAGGAAAAATGATCTATGAAAAGGTGGCTTTATCCATTCAGTGTCTTTTTGCCAGGGCTGAACTCAGCCATTAATACAAGATACTGCTGTGTAATCCACCCTCTTCAGTCTTCTGTGTTTAGTTTATAGACTTGATCTGGTAGTTCAAAAGAATAAGTCTGGATGAAAGGAATGTGCTTTTCTTTGGATTTCATATCTCTTCTCAGTTATTTTGAGGTTTAAATGTGTGAATAAGTAAGTGCTTAGCTTCTGGGTTAGATTTCCCAATATTGTGGTTGTTACAATGCCAGCATTCAGCAGTCAGAAGCTGGCTGCAAAAATTAACTGTTTATATTAACGCACACACACATATATATATGGATGTGTATATTCAAGCAATATAGCATCACAAGGCATCAGTAGGTAAATGAAAGGTAAAGCCAAGAATTTTAATGATACTGAATATCTGTATACAAGTTGGTTCTTTATTATATGTGTATTCCAAGAGGTTCCTACAGAATGTTGATGACAAGTTCCTGTCACAGATGGTCAAGGAAACAACGAGAAGAGGTGTGCTACTGGAGCTGATTCTAACAGACAAAGACGGTCTGGTTGGGGATGTGAAGGCTGGAGGCAACCTTGGCTGCAGTGACCATGAGATGGTGGAGATCAAGATCCTGTGTGGAAGAGGCAGGACATAAAGCAGGACCGTGACCCTGGAATACAGGTGAGCCGACTTCGGCCTCTTCAAAGATCTACTTGGAGAGACTTCATGGGATAGGATCCTAGATGGTAGAAGCACAGCTTTCTCCAAGGCTAGGATCAATGTCAAGAAGACAAGTAGGAAAAGGAGGAAGGAGGCCTCAATGGATGAACAAAGATCTGCTGGGACAACTCAGGGAGAAAGCAGACATCCAAGAGGGGTGGAAGAAGGGGCTTGGTTTCTTGGGATGAGTACAGGAACATTGCAAGAGCAGGCAGGGGTGCAACCAGGAAGGCTAAAGCCATTTTAGAATTAAACCTGGCAAGGAAAGAAAAAGAAAAAAAGGGGTACATCAGCAGCAGAGGGAAGATTAGGGGGAATGTGGGCCTGCTGGTGAACACTGAGGGTGCCCTGGTGACAGAGGCTACAGAGAGGGGTGAACTACTGAACGCCTTCTTTGCTTTGGTCTTTACAGCCAAGGCTGGCCCTCAGGAAGCTCAGTTCAGCTAGGATAGTAGGATGGCCTGGACAGCAGAGGGCTTGCCCTGGGTGGAAGAAGAAAAGAATCCATTGGGCAAATTTAATGCTCAAAAGCCAATGGGTCCTCAAGGGATGCATCCAAGAGTGCTGAGGGAACTGGCTCATGTGGTTGCTAAACCACTCTCCATCATTGGTGAACAATCATGGAGGACAGGTGAGGTGCCTGAGGACTGGAGAAAGGACAATGTCACTCCAGTCTTCAAAAAGGATAAGAAGGACAACCTGGGAAACTACAGGTTAGTCAGCCTCACCTCCATCCCTGGAAAGGTGATGGAACAACTCATCCTGAAAGTTGTCACTAAACATATGAAGGAAAAGATGGTTAATAGAGGGAGTCAACGTGGATTCACCAAGGGGAAATCCTGTTTGACCAACCTGATAGCCTTCTACGAGGGCATAACTGGATAGCTAGATATGGGGATAGCATTGGATGTCATCTACCTTGACTTCAGGAAGGCTTTTGACACTGTCTCCCATAACATCTTCATCAGAAAGCTTGACAATATGGCTTGGATGAGTGGATAGTGAGGTAGATCGAGCTGTCTGAATGACAAAGCCCAGAGGGTGGTGATCAATGGCACAGAATCAAGTTGGAGGCCTGTGGCCAGAGGAGTTCCACAGGGGCCAGTCTTGTTTAACATCTTGATCAGCAACCTGGATGAGGGGACAAAGTGTACCCTCAGCAAGTTCCTTGATGACACCAAACTGGGAGGACAGGCTAATTCCCCAAAAGGCTGTGCTGCCATTTAGGGGGATCTGGACTGGCTTGAGTTGAGAACTGAGCAGAGAGGAACCTCATGAGGTTGAACAAGGACAAGGACAGAGTCCTGCATCTGGGAAGGAGGAGCCCCATCCACCAGTACAGTCTGGGAGTTGACCTGCTGGAGAACAGCTCTGCAGAGAGAGACCTGGGAGTCCTAATTGATAGTAAAGTAACCATGAGCCAGCAATGTGCCCTCATGGCCAAGGAGGCCAATGGCATCCTGGGATGCATCAAGAAGAGCGTGACCAGCAGGTCAAGGGAGTTTCTTCTGTCCTCCTACTCTGTCCTGGTGAGGCCTCATCCAGAGTACTAAGTTTTGGACTCTCCAGCTCAAGAGGGGCAGGGAACTTCTAGAGAGAGTCTAGCACAAGGCCACCAAGATGATCAGGGGACTGGAACATCTTTCATACAAGGAAAGGCTGTGGGAACTGGGGTTATTTAATCTAGGGAAGAGTCTGAGGGGGGATCTCATTAATATCTAAAAATATCTAAATTTATAGATGTCAGAATGTTGGGACATCATTATATTTCACTATATCTGTGGTCAGGACAAGGAGTAATGGACATAAGCTGGAACATGTAATGTTCACTTTAAGCATAAGAAAAAATTAATTCACTGTGAGGGTGAGAGAGCCCTGGCACAGGCTGCTCAGAGGGATTGTGGAGTCTCCTTCCTTGGAGGTCTTCAAAGCCTGCCTGCTTGTGTTCCTGTGCAACCTGATCTAGGTGGATCTACTTTGGCAAGGAAGTCAGACTAGATGACCTGTAAAAGTCCCTTCCAATCCCTACCATTCTATGATTCTATGATACAGAATTATGTAGAAGACCTGTTTAAAAATTCCTATTCTATTATGCCTATCCTTTTGCTTGTTCTTAGAGTGCTTCATTCTCAAAAATAGAAAATGTGTCTTGCACTGAATTTGTTTAACGTCTGGTATAAGATTTGTTTGCTTGACCCTCTAATATCTGTAAGGTTTTTTTTATGACAACTGAATCTAGTTCAGGGTTTTATCATGCTTTGGAATCCAGTATATTGTTTTTTCACACTTCTAAAGAGACATCCTTGCCCCCAGTATTTTGCAAATTGCTGAAAGTTTATATTAACACTATATACTGGCTTGGCCCACATTGAATTAAAAGTCATTTGTAGCCTGCAACAGATGTTGCTACCACAAGACACAACTCTGTGATATTTACCAGAAGCATAAATTGTTGAGATATTTTTCAATATGGTCTTTTAAAAGACATACATATATTCTAAGAGAGATCTTTCAGAATTTTGTTCCTCAAGAATTTAATTCTTCATATAGCAGGTGACAAAATATACCAACCTAGGTGTTCTATTTGCAGTTATTAAATTACTATTGAGATTTTATTATGTAATCTTTTCCCACCTGCTATTCTGAGTTGTTCTTCTGAGGAAGATTTGATAGATTTCTTAATTTTTCTCTACCTACGTTCATGGCTCAGAAACTCAATCTGCCATTTAAGCTAACTAGGAAATGGGAGGTTCAGATATTGGACTGAATCAGAGAGTAGAATATAGTTTAATGTATTAGCCTTTCTATATTTCTTCCTTCATGCCTTTAGTTAGGTAACTGGCTGGAGATTTTTTAAATACAGTATACAGGTTCATTGAACCAATGAATCCCATTAAAACTGTGTTAAGCACAGATGGCTCAGTGATCTTTAGTTACCTATAACTCTGTAAAATATTGGTAAATCCCAACTGGCTACATGAGTCATAATGGACCCAGATGGAAGCCTGTCCTTTTAAAAATGCAGCTTGTTTGCTATGAAGCAGAACAGTCAAAACACCTCTCTTAACTAATGTGAGAGTCAAACTCCTTTGTGACAACTTAGCAGTACAAACTTCTCTGGATGGACTGACACTTTGGGTGGCTTCACTGTCATATCTTTATGACTTAGCAAGTCAGGCATGGGTTTCCAGTAACACACACGGTTTCAGGTAACTCATGCTCACTGAGCCAGTTTGTTCCATCTGTGCTTAAAAGAGTTAAAACCATGAAGAGCAATCCATGTCACATTCATTCAAATGTCTGGGAATAGTGATGCCATTTGCAGCAGTGCCAGGGATGATCTCCTGCAGTTTGAAGGGATAGTGTAATTCTATGGCAGTGCAGCATACAAATATTTTTTATTACTGTTATGTCTGATGGAAACAATCATCTTCTGTTATTAAAGGTCAGCTTATGATGTCAAACCATGTAGTATTATCATGCTGTACCTGGAAAATATAAGAGGAACATAGGGTGCAAAAATAAATATCTAATAAAATTATCAACACATAGCAAAAACCAAGAAAAATATTTATATTGGTACCTTAACTACATCCTCTGGGAATTCATATGAAAAGAATCACTAGTAAGGGTTGTGCAATGTAGAACTTGCATCATGATAAATTCCCTGCTGCATCCTTTCAGTTGTACTCCATAGTACATGTCAGGTATACACAGGAGGATATAATAAGCCTGTTGCTTCAGGGTCAGCAAATCAGCATCTATATTCAGTGAGGCAAGGAATAGTAAGAGATTGCAAGTGAAAAAAAAAAATCTGGTATCTATGTTTTCTCTCAAGCTAGAAATATAGAAATAATCTGTAAGGTAAATACCAGTGTATGTATACAGGAGTTGACATTTCCTGAATCAACTTTAACTGAAATCTTATTATTTTAATAGTGATTTTATTTATTTTAAACACTCTTGTTTCCTTTACAAAAATTGCATGTTAATTGTCTATTGATCTTCATAATTACTTGGAGATATCTGAATTTTCTCCTTCCCATAGCTTGCAGTTGCATTGTACTCTACCATCTATTTCACATAAATGGAATGACAGAATGATGTACTGAATTGGCACGCAAATGTGTTACGAGGCAATTATGTTTCATGGTGCAGATGTATTTGAATTAACTTTCTTCCCCAACTTCAGAAAATCTGAATCAGAGACCTAAGGGAGCATTTCTTGTATTATTAAAAATAAATTACTAGCAAAACAGTGTAGAGAGAGATCCCACTCTAATAGTTTAGAGCACTGAAAGGGAAAACCAGCCTACTTAGCACGGTTAACAATTTATTACATCCTAGTTTTGGCCCTGGATTTCACTTCATAAGTAGAAGTATTATAAGGTAATACATGCCATCCATTAAAAGCTCACTATTTTGAGAATTAATTAGATGAGACTGAAGTTTGAAGAGCTGAGCTACACACAAGAAGGCATCATATGCTGAAGCAATCATCCTCGAAGTGAATGTTGATTGACAAGCACTGACAAAAAAATATGTCATGACTACTATTTTTAAAAAAAGACTAGTATTAAAACCTGTGCTAATGTGGTGGGTTGACTCCAGCTGGACATCAGGTGCTCACCAAAGCTGCTTTAACACTGCCTCTCCTCAGCTGGACAGGGCAGAGAAAGTAGAACAAAGGCTCATGGATTGAGGTAAGGACAGCAGATCACTCAGCAGTTATGGACACGGGCAAAGACTCAAATTGGGGAGAAATGGTTTAATTTATTAACAATCAGAACAGAGAAGGGTAATGAGAAAGAAAATCAAATCTTAAAAACACCTTCCCTTCATTCCTTCCCTCTTTATAGACTTAATTTTACTTCTCAGTTCTCTACGTGCTCCCTGACAGTACCACAGGGAGATGGGGCAATAGGGGTTGCAGTCAGTTCGTCACATGTTGTTTCTGACGCTCTTTCTTCCTCAGGAGGAGGCTTCCTCCTGCTCCAGTGTGGAGTCTCTTCCATGGGAGACATTTCTCAGTTTCTCCAATGCGAGTCCTGCTTCATGAACTGTTAAGCATGGGTCTCATCCACAGGGAAAACAGTCCTTCAGGAACACTGTGGGCTTCTCTCCACAGATTCAAGTGTCCTGCCAGGAGCCTGTTCCAGCATGGGCTTTCACCGGGGTCACAGTCTCCGTTGGGCATCCACCTATTCTGGCCTGGGGTCCTCTCCAGGCTGCAGGTGGCTTTCTGCTCCCTTGTGGCCTCCATGGACTAAAGGGACAGGGCCTCACCGTGTGTTGTGCCATAGGCTGCAGGAGAATCTCTGCTCCAGTGCCTGCAGCACCTTCTCCCCCTCTTCTTCACTCACCTTGGTGACTACGGAGTTATTCTCTCACATATTCTCACTCCTCTCCAGTTGCGATTGTGCAGAGTTTTCTTTTTTTCCTCCTTCTTATATACATTATCCGAAAGATGTTACCATCATCACTGATGGGCTCCTTGGCCGGCAGCAGGTCCATCTTTTTGCGCTGGCAATGGCTCTGTCAGACACAGAGGAAGCTTCTACTATCTTATCACAGAAGCCACCCCTGTAGCCCCCCCATGTGTAAAACCTTTTGCATAGTTTATTCCATCAGACTCAAGACAATATGTGTAAGATCATAAGCAGAGTCATCTCAATCCAAATGGCTTAGTCTTAAAACATGTATAGAAATTGTAACTCTTAGATTGAGACTGAATTTGAAATGTGCTGATCACAAAAGCACCTAAGTTTACGTCTAACGAAATCTATAAGAAAACCTCTTCTTCTTCTGAAGTTCTACATTTCCTTTGAGCAATTATTTTTTTAAAGTTTGAATTGGCTGTTAGGTCACTTGATTTTAGTGCCTAAGGCAAAAGGTTTTCTAAGTGATGGAAGATTAATTTTGCAAGTAAGATCCTCAAGGAAGGATAATTCCATTAAATTCTCAGCTTACCTGAAAGTAAGTACCCTATATTAACTTCCTGACGGATATATACGTGCATACCATCAAAGACAGCTGTCAAAACAAGATCAAGTGCTGCTTAAGATCACTTAAAAGTCAACTTTCATTCCAAGGTGATGTGCTTCTTCAAGGTGAAGTGTGTGGAATCACATACATCCCTACTGCAGTTCTAATTTTGCTTGTTAGCAAATGTCACAAATGTTCTTATAATTTGCTAAGCCAGCTAGACTTCACAGGTTGAAAGTATGTCTTAAAGGAAGCCTTGTAAATTCTTCAAGGGTTAATTAAGTACAGTCAAATATAAAGCAAACAAACTAGTGTGTAAAACAAATCATTGTCTCATATGAGAACAATATCAGTGCTCCAGGTGAAAATACATTGCTGTACCTATAGTGTTCTCATCTTTTAAATGTATTGTCTATATTTAAAGAAAACCTTGAATGTCACGACAAAAATGTTACTAGGAAAAAGTCAAGGAGAGAATGAACTACATAATTAAACATACTTAAAATGTAAATTTTCTTTGTCAATCTCACTTTTTTCAAGCAGCATATTCTATGGATAGTCCCAGTGAAATTCATAGAGCAATTATATTTAATGAATGCAAATACTTGTTTTCTACAATTTGTTTAATAAAGGAAACATATTTTTAAAGTAAGAAATATGTCATTTTTTCCTATAAAAATTATTTTTTAACAAGAAGTTTACTTTTATGTTTAAATTTCAGAACTGAGAAAGATTTTTTGCATTCCTTCCTCTGCTGGCAAACCTTTTTCCAGAGAGCATTACCCAACATTAGCTGGGTAATGAATAATTTTTATTCCCATGCTTTTCCTTATCTTGAAGACATTACTTGTGATTCACCTGTGATTACCTGTAGCTAGTTTTATCAGTAAATTGTATATTCACTTCAATGTATCCATGATACTTACTTTGCATAGTGTATCTTTCACTGGGAAATATTGGTTCCAACACAGTCAAGGTGAGTTTTGCGCTTGACTTCAAAGAGGCAGGAATTTACCTTTTCTACTCTTTTTTTTATTATGTCACTTTAGTAATATAGAATTGCTCCTATTTCTGATGGGAGGCATGAGATTTCTTCTTTGAAGATTAAAAAAATCTCATATATTTATTCTCAGAAGTCTGCAATTAATTTTCAGTTGTTCAGGTCAGTTTTTTACTGAGTCATGTGTGTTTTCACAGATATCTGTTACCTGCAATGGCATTTATAAAGAACGAGTGTCCTGAGTTAATTATTTATGAATGGAAGCAAATGGAATAATGTATTTGTCACAGTATTTGTGACAGTGACTGTTTTACAGACTATGTAAACTGGACTGATGTACTCCTCCAGCTGTTTAAACATGGCATCCACTTTGCCTACACAAATTTAAGCAAATTCTTAATCCTTAGTTAAGGATGGAACAGTTTTATTACAGTCCCTTTTCTCCCCTTCCCCTACACACTACATAATCTTACAGTATCACTGTACTCCACTTCTTTCTTTTGAGGGCATTTTAAGGATTTTCTAAACTTGATGGCCAAAGTGGTGCTTTATGGGCTTTTTTTTTTTCTTTTTTCTTTATTTTTTTCAGATATGGAAACCTATCTGTGTTTACCAGTGCTGCTAAAACTGTATTCCTAGTTCTTCTAAAAACTGTGAAACAATGTGAGTGTTGAGTTACTGAGTCTTTACTTTCCCTTTAAAAAGGAATACATCAGTCATTTGCTAAATGTCTGACCTGAAACTCAGTGTTATCCATATTAGGGAAAAACAATTATGCAATTGTATGATTACCTTCCTTCTTCAGCACCTTATGTACAATCATGCTAATAAGTCTAATGCCAGCTAGTACGTTTTCTAAGTGATAACTGGGGATATAGCCATGCAGATGCAGTGACATTACTGTAGGACGCATAGCCAAATCCTAGGAGGATTTTGATTTTTGAAAACCTTCACTCTGCAGCTGGTTTAATGAATTTCATTTGGTTACTTCCATAGTTATGATGAATGGGAAGAGAAAGACAGAGTTAATTTTTAGAAAACAGCAGTGTACCAACAGTGTCGCCTGTGAAAACAGTAATTTGCACCTTATGCAATTTATGCTAGTCAGGTACTTTTACTAAAACAGCAGCGTCTCAATTTCTTTAACAGCTGCAACATCATTTATTTTAAACACTAAATAAAAGGGGTACCTACATGCAATCCATATGCTCCTGAAAATAATATCTGTTGCTTACACTGTATCCTTCATTTAACTTGCAGTTAAAGACTATGAAAAATTGGTCTGCAGTTGCCTTTTTTTGACTGCAGGGGACAAAGCATAGTGGAAAACCACATTATAGATTTACTTTATTTTACTTCTCACTATTGCTTCTCTTGCTGGACTATATAGCTAGAACTAACCTGTGACTTGCCCTTCTCCACCACTGAGAATATTTTCTTTTAAGAATCATAGAGCTGACTCACTAAAAGAACTAAATTTCACAACACTCCCCTTGAGGGAGAAAAAACCGGAATATGTATCAATAGAAGAAAAAAAATACAGTGGGTAAATGCTCTGTGAAAAGGAAACAGGAAAACACAGAAAATGAAATGACTCATGCAAAAAATGATGGTCAGAGGTGACTGAGAGCCAGTAACCACATTTCAGTTCTCAAGTTGATGGGTCAAAGGCAGAGTAATGTAAATGCTGCAGTTAAAGTCGAGAATAGGATGTAATGCAGTCACTTCCCATTGCATCCCTCACCATCTGCTATATCTTGACATAAAATATATCACAGAATGAAGTGTAAAGTGCAAGGTCAAGAGCAAAGATATTTCTCTCATCAGGGAACTACAGATAGAAAGTCTTTATTGATCAGTCACAGCTACCTAGCAGCACCTCTGTAACTCTGTAATTGGTGCTGAATGATTTTATGTTTTTATAACGTTATCACAGCGAAGCTATCTGTCATGGCAAGGACATGCAAATGCTATAGTGGCTTACAGGGTGATTTAGTATCAGAAGGCAAGGCATAGATCAAGGAAAGGGGTTAGGTAATACGTCAGCATGATTTAATCTCAAACCAGGGAGAGGAGATGGCTGAGCAGGTAGATAACAGTATCAGTTATGAGACTGATAATAAGGAAGTGAATGTGTTAAAAAATAATTTGCTTCATAAAAATGGCTTTTCAAATGACAGTGATTATACCAAACACAAATTGCTTCCTTGGGTGTCATACTTGCAGACAGAATTAATGAGTGACTTAATAACATCTGTACTAACATAATAAGCTAGTTAGACTAATTCACTGGAAAAGCAGAAGTATCATTATATGTTTTAACATAGCATTGTTATTAGTGAGGGTGTTTTACTAAGTGAAAGGGAAATTAGTTAAGTCACAGGTAAAAAGGATTAATCGTGTAATCCACCTCTAGAGAGATAGATTTAGCCAGTGTCAATCTAAAGGGATATGAATTATTAATAATAAAATCTGGATCTGACATCAGAAAATCATGTAACTTGGCAAATATAAGGAAAAAATTTACATCAAGTGTATACACCAATCTGCAACAAAGTACATAGTTTCATAACAGCATCAGCATTCACTCAACCATAATTAAGCTTCTCTCATCATTTTTCTAAAGGAATTTATAACTTGGCCATTTCACTTTAAAGTAAGATTTGCTGTGCATGTTCTCAGTGATTACTCCAATTTGGTGCTGAGCACCTGCAACTTCTAATGGATTCCTCAGTAAAAGTTCCAGGTGCTATCACGAGCTCAAAAGTTAATTTTATTGTTTCACTGAGTCTTTGAAATCGTCTCCACTGTGCTTTTTGGAACACAATAGGTGAAAGTTAGACAAACAAGTAAACACAGAAGTAAAATACAAGCAAATTAATATTAATTTACTCATTTCCATTCTTTCAGTCTGCTGAAAATACAGTCTATTTGAAAAGAAACACAGATTTTTTCAAAATTGTGCAAAGTATTATGCACATTAGGTATACAATATGTCAGGGCTGGTTTCCATGTCAAAATATGCAATTTTTTCGTCTCCCTCTAGTCACTGGTTCTGAATGGAGAATGTTATTGGCTGCTTCTATCACAAATGTACACTCAAGTAACACCCACCACTACAAATAGTTCTTGCTACCCAAAGTTTACAATCTAAATGAATGAGATCACTACAAACATCGCAAAGGTGAGTTAAAATTGCTAGTTTTGAGCAACTTGCATCCCATTGAGAAATGAAACTTCAATGGCTTGTGCATTTGTATAGGGATTTTGCATATAAAATTTTCTATTCATACCTACAATGGAAGGACAGAGTAGATGTGTACCAAAGTCTACCTTAAACTCCTGCACTTCTGAAATACTTCCAATGCTCCAACAACTTGAGATTGATATTATATTTCTGTCCTGTGTCAGATGGAATAAGGCATTTTTTCCAATACTTCAATCTTTTTTCTTTAACTGCATGAAAATAATACAAGTCCTGCCTGATGGCATCATAGTTCTTTCTAACTGACTTAGGAATAAATGTATTGCTCAATTAGGTTGGACTTAGTGAAATCTAGCTTTACTTCAGGGAATGCAAAAAGCATTTTCCCCTTATCATGGCAATATCAAAGGAATATAACCTGATCTGAAACAGAGATCTAAAATCATTAAGAATTTAGATCAATCCTGAGTTATGTCCCAGAGGATAATGCTGTGACATATCTGTTTGAGGGCTAAGCTGAAGCGCATGCTGTAGGACTGCACATGAAATGGGTTTAAAAATATCTTTCCCAAAGACAGAAACAAATTGAAAGATGCATACAGTTATGATAACTGAGACCTTCACTTATGATGCTTTTCATAGTGAATGAGAACTGAGACACTTTAGGAAGTCAAGGTGACCTTTTTTCTTCCCACAAAAAAAATCCCCAAGGAGATCGGATTTATTTTGCCAAAAAATTGAATTGCTATTTGTAGTTGTCATGTCACTTCATTCTCAGAACAAAAATACAATGTAGTATTAAAATGTGAAACAAGCAAAATAGATCAGATTTCAGTAAAGCTGCAGTAGTGCATTATCAACTCATACTGTAAGAAATAGTGCCTACAAATATAAATCAACCTCAAAAATCACTCAGCTGCAGAATCTTGGAATCAGGACAACTGAAATATGCTATCTCTTTGTCTGAGGCAGATGCTGACCTATGTTACTTTTTATACTTTTCCAAATGTCTTTTTCATAGGTTCGGGCTGCTTAGAGGATAAAAATAGAGGCACCAAACATTATGATATCCTGTGTTCTTATCACCAGAAAAGATACAATCCAATGGTCAATGATACTTTCCTCTAGTATATGTACTAGCCAAAATGGCACCAGTCCACTGTGAATGTTCAGTCAAACTATCTATGAAAACAATAACTGTATGATCAGAGAATACACAGACTAAGAAATAGTCTGAAAAACAACAACATAAAAACCCCATAGATCAGAGATAAGCAGAATTAAGTTTAGTGGGAAACTAATGATCACAGTTGTTATGCAAGGTAACATGAAGGTACTGACTTCCTGCTCCTTATTCCATGCTTCCCATACTTCAAGTGGTTTCTCTTTCATTGCCTGGAAAAAAAGTTGAAAGCAATTTTGGGTAATGATTGGTAGCTGAGGCTTCATGTTCTGAAATCATGCTTCATATCAAGTCTTTCCACTTTGCTTGGTCATATGACAATAAAGATGGTGTCTTAAGTGCTTTATCTAGTCATAAAGAGAATTAATCTGCTAGATAAGAGTCTGAATGCACTTGTGGAAGAATATATTTCAAAACATATCTTCCTTGGATTAAATATTCTGTTACACATTTACACTGGTTACATTAAGGAAAGTTTTTATTGTCCCATGACATGGTATTTTGAGATACATGTATTCTTAGATTTTGGAAATCTAAGGTAGCAGGGGTGAAAAACTTTGGTCAAGCAGTAGGTTTTTCTCCTTCGAGGCTTAGGCAGGCTTTCTCCGTACCAATTCATCTATCTGCCTGTTACTGCAAAGACTGATAATATCACACATTCATAATGGTTGATGCATAAGCCTAGGATGAATTTCTGTTCAGACTCAGATAGTTACAGGCAGCTATTTGGGATAAAATATCTTTTGTATAATCAAATCTTATTCAGCTTGTTCTTTTCTGTTGAAGAATTCCAGCAAATAGATAAGTAACTTTGAATGACAACAAAATATAAGTGTCTTTGAGAACAAGGTACCCAAATGGAAACCCAGACCTAGAAGAGTCAGAATTAGCCCTTAGTAGTAGAGCTAAATAAGAAAATACCTTAAGTGAAAAAGGAAAACAAAATAGTTGAAATTGGAAAGGACCTCTTGAGAAAAACTAGTCCAAACCCTGTGCTCAAGCTGAGTCACTGACAGCAGGTTGCCCAGGGCTGTGCCCAGATGGTTTCTGAATATCTCCTGGGACAGAGACAGCACAGCTTCTCTGGGCAACCATCTGGTGCACCAAATATTTCTCCCAGTTTGTATCATAGCAAACTCCTCCACTGAGGGTAAGTCGTCCTTGCTCCAGACTTCACTTCTCATTTCAGGGACCTGAAGTCTAGCCTTACTGATAAAGACTGAGGAAAAGGAGGCATTGAGTGCCGTGTCCTTTTCCATCTCCTTTCTCTTCAGATCCCTCATCCCATTCAAAAGCAGATTTACAGTTTTCACAGCTTTGCTTGCTGCTGATGTACCTGTAGAAATGTTTCCTTTTGCCTTTCACATCATTAGTATCAATTCCAGGTGGGCTTTGACTTTCCTAATCCTATTTCTTCAGGTCTTTGGCAGTATCTTTTTATTTTTTCCATGTCACTTGTTCCTTCTTCCACTCCTTATATACTCCTTTTCATGTTTGAGTTTAGACAGGAGCTCCCTGTTTAGTTGAGCTTGCAGGAGTTGATCCTCTTCTAGATCTCACTTCTTTCTATATCCTATAGAGATATTGGAGATCCTGTGTTGCCTAAACTATAACGCAAGCAGATCCCTGAACAGGCCAAAGTCTGTTCTCCAAGAGTCTAGTGTTTTGAATCGGCTTTCAACACTGCTCTTTCCTCCCAGAATCCCGAACTCTCCCCTCTTGTGGTCACTGTAGACATGGCTGTCCTCAGCATCCCACTCAATCCTTCCTTGTTTGTAAGTATGAGGACCAGCAGAGCATCACTCCTCCCTGACTCCTTGATCACTCCTGTGTGTTGTTTGTTGTCTTCAGTGCATTCAAGAGTCTTTTTCATTATTTGTGTTTTTCCTCCATCAGGTACTGGGGTGATTGAAGTCCCCCATGAGACTTCTTTGAACTGTCTGAAGATGGCCTCATCAACTCCTTCCTGATAAATTAGTAGGCAGCAGATACCCACAAGAACGTTGCCCATGTTGCTCCACCAACTAATCCTGACAAATAAGCTCTCAGCTGACTCATCATCCACCCACAGGCAGAACTCCAGGCATCCCCACTGATCTCTCACATCAAGGGCAGATTGCTCTCCCCACTGTCCTTCCTGGCCCTTGCTAAAGAGCACCCCAATCCTTTGAGTTACTCCACGATGTCTCCATGACCCCAGTGAGCCCCTGTTTGTTACCTGTGCTGCATGCATGTGTGCACATGAACTGTGTCCATATCTGAGGAAATATGTGACTGATTTCAATATCGAGGAAAAAAACTTTCGCTGCCTTGACTGCTTCAGGATGCCATTGGCGAGAATATGGCTCAAGATTTTACAGAAATACATATATTTTTGAGGGATGATATAGCAAGATAAAGTGGCACACTTTGTGCTGTTTAATATACACAATAATTAAATTAAAATGAAAAATTTCATTTCTAGGAAAAACATATTTTCTCCTTTTATACCTTCTGAACAACAATTTGTGTCAGTGTCTGTAACTAAATTATGTGAAATTTCATGGAATGTATTTATTGAACTCCATTTCCAATCAAGTTAGTTAAAAATATGATGTACCGTAACAGCAAAATTCAAAGTCTCCTGACTTTGTTTTGCATGCAGATGCTGAGCTGAATTAAGATTAGACTCATTTACAATTCTGTTTTCAATTTACAATTATTGTCAAGATATTTCCCCCTCCCCTACTCCAAATGGCCACATTTCCTTTAAATTACAGCCAATGATGACAGTGTGTTTTGTATTGTATTCTAGTATGACTTCTGAGATTGTGTGACCAGAAATTAGTACAGTTAATTTTACTGCAGCCTATATCACCAACCACATGAATAATTTCAGTCTTCTAATTTGCACACAAACTAGGATTTGAACTAACATACATAGTTTGACAATGCAGATATATAATTTGCTTTAAAATCATAACATGTAGCTCAAGTTAATGGCCTTAGAATTACATTGCTGTCATTGTTTAGGCCCATCAGGGAACAAAAGACCACAAGTAGCCTCAAGTACCAAAGACCTGAGAATTGCCAAAGGTCAGGGAGGGCTTAATTCCCGTTTATGAACCCTGACAAAACAGACCAGGCTACTCAGCTTGGGGAAGAAAACGGAAAATCATTTAATCCACCACCAACTAAAACATAACCATAAAACCCCAAAACATAACAAACAGAAAACAACACAGAATGGCAACCAGCCCTTTGAGACCACCTTTTTCCCCACTCCTCCCATCTTCCTGGGCTCAGAGCCTTGATCCCAGTGTCTTTATCTCCTCCCCCACTGAACAGCTGAGCAGGGCAAGGAAGGGGATTTCAGTCAGTCTAGTCCTCATAGTTTACACCTCCTCCCAAACCCAGAGGCGGGGATGGGGTCTTCACTGCAACCTGATCCCCCTGTTACCAAGCAAAAGCAGTTCCTCTCTAAACCATGACAATTGACAACATTTTTCTTGGCCAGATCTCTCAGCATCTTTAGTAAGATATCCATTTACAATCAGAAATTGTACAAAGGAAAACTATCCGGATTAATTTCCCATAGAACAATAATAAAGCTAATGGAAGTTCACAGGGGATAATTTGGACCAATAGCACAAATGTAGCTGCAATTCAAATATTATTCCAGCTTATGCTCCAGGGTGAGCTAGTCAGCAGAGACTTTTTCTTTGTAACTGTTATTTAAATCAACAATAACACTACACACAAAACAATTTTTTTTTCTCTGTGCAGAATCAGAGATATCTGATATAAGAACACTTACGCTGCTGGCAATCTAAACAGAGGTGAAGAGCTTTAAAACCTGTAATGTGATTTCTTGAAAAAAGAAGACCAAAGCAAAGGATACTTGTATATGACAAAGGTTCCTTTACCCTTTCTAAGGCAGTGTAATTTAATGCATTTAATATCTCCTTAGAAATTTCTACACGGTAAAAGGATTATAGCACATCTGGGTTTTGTGTTTAAAACTATGTGTGTAAACCAACAATCCTGATAGAGATCATGGAATGGTTTGAGTTGGAAGTGATCTTTAAAAATATCTAGTCCATTCACCCTGTCATGTTCTAAGACATCTTTTACCAGATCAGGTTGCTCAATCTGACCTCGAACACAGTTCTTGGCTTAGCTACATGAACAGTTTATCACATACCAGTTTACAAACGGTAATTTTTAGTATATATTGTATCAGTCCATCATGAAAAACAAAGTAATTGGAGTTACCTCAATTTACAGTGAAAGATTAAAAGAAACTTGAATTGTTTGCACTTATCATTACACACTAGGAAATCAATATTATCACAGCCCAGCTGTGTGCAGCAGCCTTTTATCCACACTAATGTAGCTGTTGTTCTAATCTTTCAAAATCTTAGGAACATTGGAAAACATACCTGCTTATTCAGCTGACAAATTATGAAAAAGCTTTTTCATACTTTTAGACATTTTGTATTGCTTATTAGATATACAGAGTGGATCCTCTCACAACTTAATAGCTTTTCAGAAACAACAAAATTATGTTTTTATCTAATGGTCAGCAAGAAAGGAGGAGCTAGACTGGCATATTTTAAAGCTTTATAAAAAATATACTAGCAATACTGTATTTTAATGTCAATGATTCCTTTTAAAGTATGAATATAGGCTGTTCATAGCACTAGAACAATTAGTTTTGCTGTATCCATTCCTACTAAGAAATATTTTAAAAATAGATACTTAGAAAAGTTTCTGAGTATTTGCAAGATGAAATTAATTTATACAGTGAAGTATTAATCATCTGGGAGTTTTTGATTGGAGTTTCTAGTTGCTAGTGCATAGAGGATCAGCTCCACACCAGATCCAGGTATAACATTTTAAATCCTTCTCAAATCTAGAGACATAATTCCTCCTCAATTATGATTTCTTTTTATATCAAGTTGTTTTACCTCATAATCTCTGTATCGCAAATTTATGCTATTTTGTTAAGGTGCCCTTGGACATCCTGATCCACTTATGCTTAACTGAGATAGATCAGATATAAAGCCAGTGATGATCCCAGCCATGGAATCAATACTAACACACATTTGGTGATTCTTAAGCCATGTAAAAAATGAAGTGAGTATTTTATAGAGTTGTGGGGTTTTTTCCCCAGATTTTTTTGTTGTTGTGAGATAGCATAAATATTATAAATTTAGAGCCATTTGAGCTGAAAAAGAACAGCTGAAAACCTTATTTTGCTCATTTAGGAATAAATGGCAAGAGTCTGATGAGTGAGATCAGGCTACATGCTAGAAAACAAAATACAGCCCAATCCTTTCCTTCATTTGCACATTATTTTACATGCGGGTAACAAAGGTATATGTTAACATTCAGATAACTGCACTACAAATCCAGAAACATCAGAAAACCACAGTTAGGGACTCAACCTCAACTTTTGTTCTTTGCTTTGAATTCCCTGTTTTCCTTCAACATATCCCTCTTTCTCGCTCTCTCCATTTTTTCTCCTCCTAAAAGTATAGATATATAGTATGAATTAAAAATACAAACACAATAACACAATAGATGCATTACACGTATAGACTAAAATAATAAGGCTCATTGTAGAGAAACAGTATCATCATTAATCTTACTTACAAGCAGTTGGAAAAAGCTGTAACTGAAAAAGACCACAATCAATCCACTGATAATAATTTTTCCCCTAAATAATGATATGTCATGGATCAGTTATTACCAACGGACAAGAATTTTGTATAAACAGATTGTATCTTCCACTTCTTACACCCTAAATCACGTTATTTCCTCAGGGAGTAACGCCTTTCATCACATATAATGGAATTAGTGCACAGCATGGGTTAATTTCCTTGGTGATTTCTTCCAACTTGTGGGAATAATTAAACAGCAAACCAAATGACTTTGGGATATAATGGTTGCCCTTCAGTTTAAGTCTTCAAAACCAAAGTTGTTGTCTTATTAAAGGGTATTCTGTAACACAATATGTCAAGCAATGAATTTTGTTAAAATGTCAATAGCGAAGGATATTCAGAAGGAATCTGCCTTGATCAGTAAAACTTCCTGGAACAATGACTGGCATCAATTACAGCTTTAAAATTTCTTGAAGACTAGAACACACAGAATAAATACAGTGTTTATTATGGCCTTGCAGACTACTCACCTCATTTTCGAAATCACCAATAAAGGTAACTTTAGACCTCTACATCAGAAAATCTGTCTATGCCAATGGCAACGGGCATGTCAAGATAAATACTCTGCTTATTTTCCAAATTAAATTGCTTATGTCTGTGCAAATAATTTTTAGCTATATTTGTATATCTATGTATGTATCAGCACAATTCCTTTGGAATTAGCTATTTAATCCTCCACACCTGGTCTTTCTTGTTAATTTATATGGCTTAAGATTTCCCCCCTAATTTGCATAAAGACATAAAGATTAAAGTATCTATAATTATTGATTTTTCCTTTGGGCATGCATTTTTTCTTAAAAATACATATTTAATTGTCTTTTAATCTTCCTTCTTATTTAAATCTCCTGATTGTTTTGTTTATTATTAAGATAGTTTTTCTGATATTAATGAAGATATAATTAGCTTTGGATCCTCTACAGTAATTTTGCTTTACACGTGAAAATGAACCAAGACAGGAAAGGGAGTAAAATATGCTATGAAAGCAGAGTAAAATATGCTATGAAATCAAAGTAAAAGAAAGGCAGCACACAGTAAAGGTGAAACAACAGCTCCCCTCAAGCTAATATTTGACAATGATAGATCATGGTTCACCATTATTTAAATCATATTAATAACTAATAGGTTTATGTGTTACAGAATGGTCTCCCACTATTTTTCCCTCAGCATCATTTTTCGGATTCTGAGAAGTTTCTACTTTTTTTCAGCTGACATAAAATATAGCAGACTAAGGCCAGTGTTATTCTACCTCGAATCTGCTCACTGTTTTGTTATATTTATGTTTGAAAACATAATATCGCTTTTTGTCAATGTAATACTTTATGGTTTAGAAAAAAAATTAGAGGAGGAATTTTCTGTGCACCTTATACCATGATCTACTGTATCTGAGAACCACATCTCTTCTTGACAGTAATGGAAGTTGTAAGTTTTCTTGGACACCAAATAGTCTGCTAAGTTCATCTTGGTTGCTAGGTTATTGTGAATATATGCATATTAAAAACAAATGAAAGGAAAACCCACAGCATTTGATGACCCATTGGGATAAATCAGTACTACTTTACCACTTGAAATTCTAATCTGAGGCTTTTCCTATCATTTAATATTAAATATCTGTTCAAAAGAGTGTATTTCCTAAACTATTTCTCATGGACAATATTGCTGCTCATCAACAGCTTGCAGTGCTCCATATGGCAAAAGATATTGCCAAGCTATTATATTACTCAAGCAGTTGTGGAATATAGGAAACAACACCTACTATAGACTGTATTGAAGAGCATGAGACTGTGAAAGCAGCAAGAGCAGGAGTGCAACAGATGCAAAGGAATGGGGATACCTTGTGGAATAGTCACATTCAAAGGAGGTGGAGAGTCGCTAGAGAAATGCCATTATATTGCAATCACCAGCTACGGCACAAGAAGGAGGTTAACAAGCAACAGCAAGCAGAAGTGAAAAGCCTAGCCAGATGCACCAGCTGAGTACATTATTGGTACAAGTGGCTGCTTTGGTGAAAAAGAAATAAGCATAGAAATGGGAAGATCATTGTCAAATTAATAATTAATTTTAAAAACAGTTTTGTGGAAACAAGGAAAGGTACCATTTACCAAATTATATACACATATTTACTTTCTCCTATAGAGAAGCCAGAATTAAAAAAAATAAATTAATACTGAAAACATATGTTGTGGTCTAACTCCAGCCACTTGTTCACTCCTGCCTCTTCCCAGTGGGATGGGGAGGAGAATTAGATAAAAACCAAACTAGAGGGTTGAGATAAAAACAGTGTAATAGCCTGTGTACCTGCTTCCTAGCAAAGCATGGGTTACTGAAAAGTCCTTTGCTTGGGATAAATGGTACTTAGCAACAACTAAAATATCAGTGTGTTATCAACATTATTCTCACAATAAATCTGTGTGAACACTGTACCAGATACTAGGAAGACAAAGAACTCTATCCCAGCTGAAATCAGGACATCACGATGGAAGTTTTCCCATCTGTTTTTAATTTGTGTGGAATACTAGCTTCACACATTCCTAGCATTTGTCACTGTCATGTGAAGAGGCACACAAACATTTTCCATTGGAACAGCTAGTGGGGGTGTACTCTTTACACAGATAATCTAAAAGCAATAGCATCAAGGAAAGTCTCTGCATGTTGCATTACAAAGTATGGACAGTTCTGAATTGTTAAATGTGCAAGACAGAGTAAGCTGAACAATCTTGATCCACAGCCAACGTCTAGCAAATGTCAGGAATTATCACTATCCTGTAGTGTTCATTTCTCCACAAACTGCAACTTTGGCAGTTCTCCTGAGATGATCTTTCTCTGGCAGAAAAATACTGAAATCATCTGGTTGAATTAAGGTAAAGATAAAGTTTCATAGAGTAATTTTACTGTCTTTGACCAGAATACTAGGTAAAAGCTCAGGGCCCTTTGTATTGATTCTGTTAGGGGGAAGGTCGTGATAGAGTCAGATGCCTTTGATGTAATCTATTTATTTACGAAGAATGAGCAAGCTTCTAAACTGCTCCACAAAGCAAACAACAGTTTCCTTGATCATTCCTCCAAAAATCTTTCAAGTTGGCACCCAGAGTGATTTTTCTTTCTTAGATGTTAGACAAACATTTATCAGGTGGGGATGGATAAACAACTCAAGATCCTTTCTGGCTCTAATTTCTGGTTTTCTTGTGACTCTCACAGCCATTTTCTGGTGCTCCAATACTATCTGTGTATTGTTATTTCCTATCTTAGGCACTTGTTTTTTCCAGGCAAACGTTTATACATTCACAGCTTCAAATGAATGAATGAATATGAATCTACTAGCTCATCAATGTCCAGTCAAATGCAGAAGATAGAAGCCAGTACTGTTTCATCCAAACAAATAAGTCTGAATAATTTCTCATAACCAGTGCAAATGAAAGATGGTGATTATATCTCCTGGTTTCTAAAAGACTACATTGAACTCCTAACATCTGTTACTAGTGCTAGGACACAGAAAATGGCTATGTTTAAATGCTAAGGAAATGCATGCATAAATCATTATCAGTTTTCGCTTGTGTTATTGAATTAAAAAATCAGAGCATTGTAATTAGTTTTGGATCAGAGACAACACTCACCTCCATTTGTTACTACCCAACATCCATTAGGAACTCATGCTCTCTGCTCTAAGTACAGGTGAATGCGAGCAGACATTCGAGACTGACCTGTTTGATCTGTGCATGGTGAGATGGCATGGCTATGGAACCAAGGTTATATGTCTTGATATTCTTGGCACTACCTCATTGGGGAATAGAGTTTTACATGGAATATTAGCCTTTGCTAGGCAGCAAGACTGCAAAATGAAAAAAAGCTGACGTTCTGCCAGTGTAGGTTAGGTGAAATTTAGAATTGTATTTTAATCTTTATTGTTATTGTGTTGTTATCTCTATACATTTTGAGCATATTTTACTTTACTCATATGAATAAAAACATTTGTACAAAGCTGCATGAGAGCCATAGGTATTTAACTTCTATTCCTTGCAAAACAGTGTGCTTGAACAAACCGTGAAAGTACTTGAATCAGTTCAAATGCAGACTGGAACAGGCCACATTGTAAGTCTGTTGCATTTGTTGCATCCTACAGCTGTGAAGCAAACTTAGAAAAAAATTCAGACAGCAGGTGTTAAGGAAAAAAATGAAAAAAATAGCATCTCAAGGAAATTCTGTATCTTTATAATCTCTTACTTCTTTTTGGTCCCCAGGAAACATGCAACATTGTTTGTCAAATGTGTAACACACTGTGTTATTTGAAAGGACAGAACATCTGGAACAGCAATTTATTTTCAGAGTGCAATCACAAGTGACTTGCAAGTACACCACTTATGAGGCAGAAATTCAACAAAAGTTTGTTCTTTAGAAAGGTTATACCATAGCAGCTTCTTTGTCAGTCATACTAGTTCAGCTCCTGCACAGTATTTTCTTTCTACAATAACAATGTCTTGAGATAGAAAGAAACACAAACAGAAGACCTAGTCAAGTGGCATAATACAAAATGATAGTATTTTGTACTCTCTGCAGAAAAGAATGCAAAATGAAACCCAGCATTTTAATTTCTTTTTAAAATCAAGATATAAATAAGTCAACAGACAAAGTCAATTTTAGTCTTTTTCCTACGGTTCCAGGAGAGCTCTCACCATTTAATGCAAGCCATGGCAGTAGCTACAGTAATATTCTTGAATTCTACCTCTTAAATTACAGCAAGCATCAGCGAAGTGAGCACAGGAAAGCTGTAATAGGCTTGAAAGCTGATTCTGGGAAAACGAGGATTTTAGAGTGCAGGTTTCTTTCAGCCTTCCGGCAGCATGGTGTAAGAAATCAATGGGGCTAGGAGCCCGTCTGCTGTAACAAGCAGGACGCCCCTAAGGGATTTCAGCCCCGGTTCAGCCCCAGCCGCAGTTCAGCCCCGCCGCAGCTTCAGCCGCAGCTTCAGCCGCCGCCGCAGCGCAGCGCGGGCTGGCGGCGCCCCCTGGCGGGGCGAGAGCGCCGCCTGCAGTCAGCGCGGCCTCGGCGGCAGGTCCTCGGGGAAAAGGCGCGGCGGGAAGTGCTCGTGTCACGGGGGTTTCGTTTGGGTTTGCCATCCTCAGGCAGAGAGGAAAAAATAACACTGAACTGCTCCAGCAATATTAATTGCCGGGTTTATGATTAAAAAAAAATAAATAAAAGGGAGCTGGATTTCTTTAAATATATGATTTTGAGCCGTGAACTCATCTCCCTGATCTTCCTCTGCATGGATTTTCGTGATAGCCGATTAGCTCCTGCGGATGGTCCAATTACAAGCTTTAGAAAGTCATCCAAAGCAGCAAATTAATGCTTTAGGGGGCACTGAGGAAAAGAGAAACTTTTAATCTTTTAGAAGTTGTGAATGAACAAACTGCCGACGATTTTGCAGGCAGGATGTTAATGAAAATGTTTTCTCAATAGTATAACCCTATTTCAGTGCCTACCAAATCTGTAAATACGTGAAATATATATCAGATGCTTAGAGGGAGACTACAATTATTTGATTGCTGTCCCCAGTATAAGTCTCAGGAAACAATTTCTTAGAATTTCAAATTTTAAATGGCTTCTCACTGTTTTTTCAGTATGTGTGAAGCATTCTGTTTCTGCAACAAAACAATTTGCTCTAGTTCTGGTTTGAAATCTAAAATTACACTACAGTCACTTCATTTTTAGATACCACTTTTAAAAATTCAAAGGAATATATTATCTGTCTTGAAAAGTAATGTCCCAAAAAAAAGAAAGAAAAGATAAAGGCTATGAAGTTGTGAGATTTTTGTTTTGGTTTCTTTTTTTCCTCTCCACCTGATATTTTGAATATATACTTCCTTGGTTTCTCACTCAATTGCTTTCCTGTCCACTCTGTGTCCCTGTGTTAATACTCTCAAACCAACTTTGGTGGGTTCTGTCTAAAATGAAACTTCTCAGTGATGCTTACATCAAATTCATTGGTTTATATGAACCATATTGTTATGAACAATGTATTCTGAACCACATCATTGCTGGCTATAATATTATTACTGCATGAAATGAGAAGTGAAATGTGACCAAAGCAGTATCCAGGCTGGATGAGACTCCAGGAGGTCTCTAGTCCAATCTCCTGCTCACAGCATGTCCAGTTCTGAGGTCAGCCCAGATTGCTCAGGGCAATCTCAAAAACTGCCAGGGACAGAGAGTGTGCAACCTCTCTGGACAGTCTGTTCCACAGCTTGGCTGTCCCCACAGAGGACAACATTTTCCTTTCATATGACCTGAATATCTCTCATTTTAATTTGTGCTTGCTGTCTTTCATCCTTCCACTATGCCCTGCTGTGAAGAGCCTCTTTTTGTTGTCTTGATCTCTACCTGCACAAGCTGGTAATAGGTTCCCTCCAAACTGTCTTCGAGGCTGAGCAAGCCCAGCTCCCTCAGTCATTGCTGATAGTGCAACTCCCAGCCTCTAACTAGCTTGAGGTCTTTCTATTGATCTCTAGTGAGCAGTAGCCCCTTATTGAAGGCCTCCAGATGGAATTTATTTTAGCATTTATAGAATCCCTAACAATTCAGACAGCCCCTGCTTTCTCAACTGGTACCTCTACTTCCAACTATCTATCTTTTTTATTATTATTATTTTCTTTCTTTCTTTCTTTAGAGAAGAAATCTCCTAGGTCTTATGAAATCAAAATGTTACATAACAACTTTCCTACAGTTTTGCATCAAGCATTCACATCATATAGTGACATATCTATAAACCCAGGCAATATTCTGTCATTCCTGAAGGTGTACTCCCAGCAAGATTTTACTTGCCTTGCAAAAGGATGATTACAGTTCTACTGTAAAAATCAGCATCTATTCCTTAGAGCTCACTATTTGGAAACTTCTTGGACTTCTGTCAAAGTTAGTGCAAGCAGGGGCAGTACTCCCCTGTCCCAGGGCACAGCCCCTCGGTGTGGAGTGTGAGCAGGGTACACAGAGGAGGAGTGTCATGGTTTTGTGTAGAGTGGTTTTTGGTAACAGGGAACAGGCTGTAAAGTTGTTCAAAACTCTTCCCAGATCTGACTCACTTCTGGGGCTGAGCCAATTAGGTGCCTCCACGATCACTTTTTAAGAAGAAGCCAGAAGAGGAGAGTTATTCCTGTTCCTTCTTGCTATTCTTTTGTGGCTGGTGTTGGTGCAAGGAGTTGGAAGACAGACAGAGAAGCAACCATGTGGATCGCAAGGTTAGTGAGGGAAGAGAAGAGGAGATGTGCTGAATCAGAGTCTCCCCTGCATCCTGTGGAGATGACTGGTGAAGCAGAGGTTTGTTTGCACTTCGTAAAAGATCCCGCATCAGGGGCAGTGACTATGCCCCTGATGAGGAGACTGTGTCCTGTATGAAGGACCCTGAATTGGCAGAAGCCATAGCTCTTGGGAAGAATCCACAGCAGACAAGTGGGAGAGGGAGATCTTAAAGTGCTAATTGTAATTTTCTCATCATGCTGCTCTTTTTGCTTTTTGTTCTGTTCTGTTTCTTGTAGGTAGTAGAATAAACTTTCCTACTTTCCTCTCTAAGTCGAGTACTGGAGTCTGTTTTGCCAGGAACCATAATTGGCAATGAGCACTCCCTGCCCTTGTCTCAATCCACAAGGTCTTTTGTTATTTTTTTTTCCTCCCATCTTGCTGGAGCCTTTGCTGTCCTGAGGAGGGTGTGGGTTGATGGGAGACAGTGAACAAGAGACTGTCGTGGTGTGTCATTGCTGGCTGGGCAAAACCATGACAAGATTGCAGACAGTAAGGCCTGATGACAGTCCCAGGCTGTCCCTGACTTGTCAGCGTCAGGTCCATGATCCTTCCTGGGACTCCAGTCCAGGACTAGTGGTAGATAGGACTACAACAGTGGTCTGAGGAAAGAACAGTGGCAGAGGCAGGGCTGCAGGCTGAGAAAGGTGCAGGAATGCCCAGAGGTGTGGATGGGAATCCCAGGTATGACTGTGAAGGCTGAAACCTCTTAGTGGGCTCAGGGCTCCAGCAGGATTTTGCATAATTACACAAGTTGATTTCTGTTTTATTTCTGATTTGAGAAAAAATAGATAGAAAAGGTGATCATGAGAAATACAGTGCAGTTAAAACACAAAAAGGTATATGTGCTGACTTGCATCTTTTTTTACAAGTAGAGTAATTGAAAGATTTTTTGTTTTTCTTTTTATGTATAGGAATAACAGTGAATTAAAACAGTAAAAAATATATTGAAAAGGTACAAATATTTTTATTAGGGCAACTTTGATGCATTGTGTCAGGAATCTGGAAAGCTAAAACAAAAACTTCTCTTTCTCTAGGCTGCTGGAAAAATTCCCAGTGTTCATTAAAGATTGATGTTTCAAATAAGTCCTTCAACTACCTCCAGAGTCATACTCAGGGATGTATCAAAAACCACATACCTGTCAAGTCACTGAGATACTGAGAGTGATGCAAGCTCTGGGACTCCTTTACATAGACCTGTGGCCATCATAGCCTTCACTGATCAACCTGACAGCTATCAGTTTCTGCCACAAAGAAGCAGGATGCACCAGTATAATTCCTTCTTTACTGCCCATTTTTCATTGCTGCATCTTTCTGTTGAGTTAACCATTTTCATATAGAGCCTTCTACACTCCCAAAGGATATGTACTTCTTCCTAACAGTACAAAGAAAGTCAGGGCTTTGACAGGACTGTAAATATCTTAGTCATAAAGTCAAATCCTATTCTTCCAGCTAATGCATTCAGAGATACAGGGACGTCTGCAGTGAGTGTCCTGAATCAAAGACAGCTGTAGCTGGGGAGAGGTGCACTCTTACTACTGGGTCCATCTTTGTACACCCAGCTGCAAAGGGCTGCTGATGAAGCTGGTTCATAAAGTATTGGCGCTTTCCCTTTGTTTACCTTTTGGCTACAGCCAAAACACAGGTTTCTCCTGCTGGTGCTCAGCCAGGCTGTGATCTAACTCACACTATTTCATATTTCAGCAACCTTGTAAATCCTTGTAAATGGTATTATGACTGAAACCACACCATAAAATGACATCTTTTTTTTTTTCACTCCCTACCTGTTATTCCTTAGCTATCCATTTGACTACTTTTAAGCATTTAGCTGGTTACCAGTTATCTGGTCATATGCTTGAAAATATGTAAATGTGTTTGCCTTGTTACAGTGATATATACACCCTTTATGTTTACTCCTGAGTCCTCATTCTGGAATAGACAGATTCCTGACAATATCCTTCTCTCTGCTGTGTCCTGAGGTGTTTTTCTTCTTCTGTGTACTCTCTTTTTTATCTGATGCTATACTGGTTTGCACAGATTTTCTGTCAAGAAAAAAAAGGAAAGGTAGGGTTTTTCTTTTTATTCAGCTCTGCTCTTTATCTCTCTTGGCAACTCTTTTTCTTTTTTTTTTTTCCCTTTTTTTTTTTTTCCTAGCAGCTCTCTCATTCAAAATCCACATGCAATCCAAGAGTGGGAATGGAAGGCACCAGTACAGAACTGGGAAGTAAGCAGCTCTGCCTATGACCTCTTCAGGGTTACTGTGCTCTTGTGAACACCCCAGCAGTTGTGTAACAATATCCAGTCATAAATATTTTAAAAACCTGACTTCAAATGGCATAATGGCAGAAAATGGGAGCTAGTCAAATTGCTCTATCAACTTGTAGCCTTCTACATCTGTGGCTGAATGTAGGAAATGGAGATAGGTACTCCGGAGAGGACAACCTAGCAATTAAGCTGGCCAATTGATCATCTACACTGGCATTATTCCATCCACAGAAGATCCATAATCAAGCCAGGAAGAGGTTACTACCAAACATGAAAAATGCCATAACATTTAATTAGGTTTTTCCATTGTCCCTAAAATGTCAGAATTTATGTACAGTTAAATCATACAGATTTGACATATCTTCCACGCAGAATAAAGAATAAATGAAACATTTCAGATTCAATTATGAGGTGGCCATCAAAATATACCGAATTTTACGGGTTGACCAGTGTGCCTAGTTACTCAGCTTTCCAAAACTGAGTTAAATGTTACTGTTACCAGAAGAATGATTGCATTTGCTGAATTTTATGGCCTAAGGCTCAAAATCCCTACCAGCTCCTATTATAGTTTATTCTAAGTGTAGCCATTATATATTGCATTTTTGTACAGAATTTCCTATATAATGACCTTGGCTGCTTGTAGAAATAGATTTTCAATGAGATACAGCACTATAGTTATGAATTTTCTGGGTAAAATGTATTTAATAAATATGCAAATAATTCTGTCTCTCCAGTGGAAAATTATATTTAAAAATAACAAAGATTGCCTTTAAGATTCTGTTTTCTACAATAAAAAGGTGCTTGTATTCTGTACATATGCACATGCACAAACTAAAGATGAGTTATGCAATTTTCATATTAATTAAACAAATTTCTGTATTACTAACATTATATATTTTCCTTCAGAAAATAACACATGTAAAGCTTCATAAAGACGTATGTGTTCACCAGGAAAGATATATATATATATATATATATATACATACACACATATACATATACAAATATAATACATATACACATAATTTGCAGTGTAGCCTAGTTACTATTTTAAGGNCAAATTTCTGTATTACTAACATTATATATTTTCCTTCAGAAAATAACACATGTAAAGCTTCATAAAGACGTATGTGTTCACCAGGAAAGATATATATATATATATATATATACATACACACATATACATATACAAATATAATACATATACACATAATTTGCAGTGTAGCCTAGTTACTATTTTAAGGAAAAATCATAGAATTACAGAATGGTAGGGTTGGAAGGGATGATTGAAATTTTGCCCATCATATTGCAATTTAAGATTCTCCACATATCTTGGCACATTTACTTTCAGTTCAGACTTTAGTTAAGTATCTAAAAGAGATCAGGAAGTTCAAATGAAGGGCAAGACATTACCACTGTCATTACACTGAAGTGTCAAATGCAGAGACTGTCACTCCATACTTCAGTGACTGTCTCCCCTAAGACCTCCCCATATTCTCTTTAAATACTGCTACGTTTCTGATTGTGTTGTCTGTATAACATGAAGCAGAAAGGAATGTCCTTTTTTAGGCACTGGGCTGAGAGTTGGGAATTAGGAGTCAGCCCTTGGTTTGCCAAATAACCTTAGGTGTATCATTTTGCAGCTTCCAAATACTGGAATTAATTATATTCTTCTCCTCACAAGATGTATATTTTAAGGTAGTATATATTAAGTACTTAAAAGTATGCAGTTATAAAGAGTATGCACAAGTACTATTTTTGTTTGAACTATTAAACAATAACTAGTACTAAAGAATTATTAGCTATCTTAACATTGCCACAGAACATTAATAACTCACCTAACATTTTAAGCATTCTTGTTTTCTCTGAAGGAAATAAGTCCAAAGCTACTAAATATTTAGTGGCAAGATCAACAGATGCAGAAGCAGAGTGAAAGGTTAGGTATCTGATGGTGAAGGAGAGAAAGAGACTCTTACCATGACCTGAAGAGCAAGAAGAGACTTACCTAAATATCAAATCCTTTATGTGATGACAATTCTAAGAAGCCATGTGGTCTTCCATTTCTTAAAGATTTTCCAGGAAAATTCTTTGTCTGGTTGGTCACAAATCCATATTTTATATTCTTACCTTTTTTTTTTTTCAGTCATAGACAAACTACACTCAAGACATTGTAAGACAGTATATCAGTAAATATTAAATATATAAATACTTGTCTAGCAGGTTGATAATTCAATATTAAGTTCTATTAACAATTTAAGCAAGATACCTTTTGTAACTTTCTGTCCTTTAAAGATTACGTCAAGATTTTGTATGAAATTAAAGACTCCATCTGTTTTATTGCTCTTGTATTGCAATAGACATAGTTGTACCAAATAACCAATGGGCAGCTCTCAGCCTGTTGCCGTTGCAGGCAACACTATGTGGTGGTTCAGACTGACCTCCCAGCTCTCCGACAGTCAAGGGAAAGGATCACTGCACACACGGTGTGGATGGTGCTCTGTCTCCGTCTCCGTCCCCATCTCCGTCTCCCCCTTATTGTTTATGTTATGCCCTTATATCTGCTGGCATAAGCACCTCCTCTATCTCTGCCCCGTGCCAGACCTCTCACTTCCTCTTCACCCCTCGCGTTACAATCCGAGATCTTCCGGACGCCTACTACATCAGCCATTTTACAGTTTTTGTCCCTTTGGCTCTCTAGGACTGGAAAAGAGCTAAATTCCCATCCTTGCTTTGCAGAAAAGCTACTATTTTACACAACATATCACACATTTTTTAGGACTATTGGTGTACATACTGCATTCCTACTGACAACTTTGCATTTTTTCTTTAGCCTGAAGATAGAACACAAGCATTTCAGATTACCCTGAGCTACTGTTAACTAATAAACAGTTGTGTAACATGCGGTGGATATGCTGAAAAAATCTATTCAGCTACAGGAGAGTCTAAACTGACTTTGTCAATTTTAAGGCCAAAATAGCTTTCCAAATGTATGGAATGGTGACAGATATGCTGATGTAATAGTATAACCGATAACAAAGCACGAAGTGAGTACAAGGTCACTAAAGCATGAAATGCTTTTTATTATCTACTTCTGGTCTTGTCTTGTACTCTGAGTTTAAAGCCTATGGTGTATGGGAATATCAACAGCAAGCAATATAGTGGCTGCAAAAAATATAAATCTTGTTCTTTAACACCTTATTCCATGCTCTATAGCTTTTGGGTGCTCCATATTTTTAGCTGCTCCACCTCACACTTCTTGCCTGCTGCATCTCAGATTTAGAGGTCCTTTCTTCTATTCTGTGACCACACACATCTAACAGACAGTAATCCACAATAAAAATAAATAGTATACTAATTAAAAGAGTATCGTTCAGGTTACAGCTTGATTTGGGAGGTCATCAGCAGTTCCATCTCATACATTTCTCTCTGTTCTCCCTAAGTGACTATAAACATTACTCACTGGAACACAAGGAAGTCTATAACTTCAGTTAAATAAATGGTGCTCTAAGAGGTTAATTTGGAACGTACAGAATTAAGTTTATTTTATTTTTACAATCTGTCAGTAACAAAGTTTTTTTGTATAGAGGCAGAATCTTTCCCAGAGTGGCTGATGTGATGCATCTTAGTATAGCACATTAGAAGCAAGTCCTTTGAGCAGCTTTTCCTGATTTTACAAGATTGTGTGGGCAGGCTTCCCACAGAGCAATTATATCGTATAATGAAGTTGCTCATGCTATAAACTGTACCTATGAAATCACTGTGCTACCTGCCATAACCTAAGAGAGATGTAGAATTTGAGGGTTTAATACCTATCCATTTTGAAATTCAAGAAGATTAAAAGATTTTATTTATTTCTTAGTTGCTATTTTTTTTCCCAAATGAACTGTATTGCCCTGAACATGAATATGAGCTAGAAAAAGTGCTTTCAAAGCAAAACTAGTTAAGCTAATTAATCTTTCAGTTTATTTTAAAATACAAGTTAGTTATGGCCTTTTCTCAAAGCTACAATTTTTTCATAAAATTGTCATTACATCTGCTTCTTTCTGTCATCCAGGTTTTTATTTTGCAATTTGTACAGTACTTTTGGAAAAAAAAAAACCAACAAAACCAAAAAACTCATGAAACCCAAAAGAAACCAAACCTCACTAAAAACAAAAGCAACAAATCAAGAAACAAAATGACAAACCTTTAAATAAAAAAAAAAAAACATAGACAATATTATGAGAAATGCATAGCTCAGATTCTCATATCTAACAATAGAATATATTAAAAGATAAACGTCAAAGGCAGACTCAGGGAATTGGAGAAACGTTACAATTGCACTCCTGTGACACTGATAGGTGACATGGGCCACACCAGTTTGTGCTAGATAAGGGCAGATTTAAGTGTGTCTAACCTCTTCCAATACTGCTAGACCTCTTCTCTTGCACAAAAACTTTTTGTTTTTCCCTGATGTATAACATGAAGATTGTAGTTACTGTCGTGGTTACTATTGCTGTTTTTAAGATTCTACCCTGCAGGTACTGAAGAAGTTAAAATAATTTTATTCCGAGGTAATGTGCAAGGAATTCATATGTCTGTAACCCCATTCCAGTTCATCACCTAAGTTTTTTTCACGTGTTTAAGTTGCACATCTTGAGACAAAAATAGCAGCATGAAGATATTTTCAGAAGCCTGTCAGAATTTGTGTGCAGATATTATAAAGCATCCCCTCCTTTGGGTCTCAGAGGAGATGATGGTTTCAAAAACATCAAGATACAAGGTAGAGACAAAGTGCAAAAAGTAGCAAAGGAATGTGATGAAACTGAGGATGGAAATGAACACTGTTCTTAATTTGGTTTTTGAGGATTTTCACTTTCAATTTATCCAATTAATACTTAAGTTCAAGTATAAAAAATATTATGCATTGAAAATATCTGTTTTTGAAAAAAAAAAAGAAGAGACTGTATGTGCCAGCAGACAATACTAAACCCAGGAGAAATAGATAAGGAATTGGTGACAGCAGGTTACAAATTGGTGACAGCAGGTATGCTATCCTAACAGGGTAGATTTAACAAATCACATTTTATGTTCACTTTTCTGAATTAAGTGCTATCATCACAAAAAGGAAAAAAAAAAAAAAAAGTGAACCTTGCTCTTGTCTCATAGATTTCAAATTGTGTTGTGAAACTTGGAAGTACTCTACTCTTAGTGTGTATTTTTTTTCTGTTCAGAGACACTCAAATCTGATTTCATCTTATCTCTTATAATTATATCATGAATACTGGAATGCAAGTTTACAAGCTGTTTGCCTTATAAAAAATATTAATATGGAAATGTTATTACATCATTTAATAGGAACCAAGTTTTAAACCAGGTTGGCTTTGAAAAATCATTCAAACTTGATGCTTATCTTAATTCATAATTATTATGATGGTTGGTTTAATGCTTATGACAATAAATAGACTAGAAGCAATTGAAAATTAAATCTTATCTACAGACCACATATAGCTCAAATTCCCTTAGAATTATTCTCCAGACTTTGGAGCTAGAAACAAAGACCTTTAGTAAGGTGACACACAATTTTGTCTCGTTTACGTGTGGTTCAGTGTGGCATTAGTTATTATTGCTCTTCTAGATTACAGTACAAGTTTTGTTTGAGGTGTGTTTTTGCTCATCTTTTTCCTAGGGTAAGATGCAGTTCCTCAGATGAGACCTCAGTGAGGGTTATTCTAGCAGACACAACACAAGATCAACACATCGATAAAGTCTTTCTTTCAGTGGAGTGTCTCGTTGTTAAAACAGCACTCAAACTGGTGTTTCTTTTCAAACAACTAAGCATAAATTCCTGTAAAATGCCAATTATTTGAGAATAGGGTCATTTCTTCTCTACCTCCTGCTTGAGTATTTATGCTGAGCTCAGCAAGGTCTTGATATAATTCGGGACCACAGTGAAGTAGAACTGACAAATATTTGCAGTTGAGCTAACACATTTAACTAAGTCTTTCTGTTTCAGATTTGTCTTAGCATCAGTCTCAAAGAAGATAAAAAATAAATACGTGATCTTGCTCCCATCTCCCATTACATCATCCCTGCTAAATGCATCAAAGTTGTGGAGACTTCAGAACTTAGAAAAGGATTTTGTAGTGCAGGAAGAAGTTATAAAATCAACTGTCCTTCATAAGGATTGATTAAATTGTCTATTCTTTATTCTTTTTTTTTTTTCAAGACAATTACAAGTTGACTTCATTGTAGCTCTTTGTTGTAATGCATTGAATCAGTTACTCACTACCAACCTTGGAAACACAAAATGGTTTAACATTAACATGGATAGACCTTGCTAATCTGTGAATGGTCGGATCTCAGTTTCTGTAATAATTTAAAACTTTCAATCCACTTTTAAAATAGCATACATGATAGTCCTTAAATTATGAGAAAGGAGGTCATGTTTTGTTTACCAGTTTTCAGTATATTCAGAAAATGGATTCCAGAGGGAAAAGTACTCATTTTTGTACATATTATATGCCTACTCTTCATTATATTTGGTACCTATCTACTTGTCAGGCCAAACAAATTCTATTCCCTAATGCACATGTGAAAAGCTATGTAAGTGCTTTGTAATATTTTTAAAAGCATCATTAAAGTTAGTCTATATCTGTATTCCTACTGTCACATGAATCATGCTAAAAATGGACTTCTTTTTCTGCAATTTCATGCTAACGTATACTAATGTCTATGTAAGACTAGTTGAAAGAGATGTCAAAACTTCTAGTAAAAACACTTCCATGTAGCATTGAATTTAGCCTCCCCTTTGACATTCCCAAGAATCATTGTCAGAGGCATGATATGACCATGTTTTGTATTCTTACAGTGTATTAACACCTTGAATGTTAATGTTAAAAAATACACATTCAAAAAAACCCCTAAGAATTTATGCTGAAAGAAAACTGTCATCATGTAGTCAAGTCTTCTGTGCCTAGTTTCATACGTGTTTACCACAAAGCTTGGGCCTCTTCTACATAAGGCTTCTAAATCAATCACCTGGAGACAGAAGGATTTGAATCCTCAGCTATGTGATCACCCAGAGAGCAATCATTTCTTGAAGCACTATAGTTTTATTTGCAAAAGTAATTCTGACTTTGTTCTGACATTTAAAATGATTGTAAAGAGTGCATGAAGTAACTAGCAGGGAAACAGAAACAGCAAGAAGTTGTCAATATATGAGGTTTCTGAATTTATGAATCCAATAAGTGCATTTCAGAAAGGTTCCTACACATAAACTGTGTAATGAAATAAGATGGAGGCAATTTCTGGCTTTTCTTTTTTTTCCTTTTTTAAAAAAAAAGACAATACAATAGTCTTTTGTAATTCTTATCAATACAACAAGAGGAACCAGAAAAATGTAACATATCTTAAATTCAAAATAGATTTCCTTAATCTCTCTTATTTATAGAGTTTTTTTTAGTAGTGGCTGTCACACAGAGGGAAGAGGAGGAGAAGAGTTAGTTTTCAACCTTTCAAAAAGATCTAACACTGAGGAAACTCTAAGATAGTCAAATGTGACATGAAAGTGTTGGAAAGTAATACATAATAATTTTCAGTCTTGACAATGAGAAATTTCAACCAGTGATTATGAAAACAGGTAACTGAAAAGAAAGATGACAGATTTAAGTTAGACAACTGCACTGTCAAACATATTTGAAATATTTTGCCCTTCAAAACGTGGATTTCAGAAGTTATTCCATTCAGGAGAAAAATTCCATACAGAGGTTGTTGACACCATCTTGAAAAAACACACTGACAATATATTTGCTGCCCAAACAGAAACAAATAATTGAAAATTAAATATTGAATATATTACTGAAAATATTAAACTAAATATGAAAAATATTATCTTCTAGGCTCTTTTGCTTATCTTTATTAAATCCACACATATCTGCCTATTGATAACGACCATCTGACAAAAGTCCAATGTGAACAAGCCACAGGAACATGTATATTTCAGGGACAAGTATAGAAATTGCATCAAGTAGAAGGGGAGTCTGAGGAGTGATCTCATTAATGTTTATATATATGTAAAGAGAGAGTGTCAGGAGGACGAAGCCAGGCCCTTCTCAATGATGCCCAATGATAGGATGTGGGGCAAAGTGTGCAAGCTAGACCATAAGAGGTTCCAAAGAAACGTAAGGAAAGACTTCACTGTGAGGGTGACAGAGCTCTGGAACAGCCTGCCCAGATGGGTTGTGGAGCCTGCTCTGGAGACATTCAAAGCCCACCTGGATGAGTTCATGTGTGACCTATTCTAGGTGATCCTGCTCTGGCAGGGGAAGTGGACTAGATGATCTTTCAAGGGTCCTGCTCTGGCAGGGGAAGTGGACTAGATGATCTTTCAAGGCCTAACTCTTAAGATTCTGTGATTCTGTGATCAGAATCTCCAGAAGACATAACAGAAATAAAAACAGAACTTGTTTAGCTTGTATTATTGTCATATGTTCCTAAACTAATAAGTGTTATGAAGAATATGAACAGGTGATCTTTTTCTCTCATTGAACGTAGTTAGCAAGATATCTATTACAGTAGATGAAAATATGCAATCTTTACAAAACCACATTGTGGACTCTATTTCTACAAGGGATCAGGAAGATGAGATGCTCAGTATGATTGTCAAGAAGAAAGCACTTCTGTACAGGTAATGGAGAGGGGTATGGACAGGCCCGAGCAGCTCAGAGTGAAAGTTGAAATTGTGAAGGTATTAGGACACAAATACAATACAGTGAATTAATGGCCTGATCTATATTCTTAAACTTCAGTGAAGATGAGGGAGTAAAAAAAATTGACAGTGTCTTTGACAGTCTCGGCATTGGTAATTAAGGTGCTTTCACACATTAATTAACTGGAATTAAACTAATGTCTCTCCTGTCTGAGCCAGAAACTGGTTTAGACCTCTAACTCAGAAGTTCAAGTAAGAAAACTGATGCAGTATTACAATACATAGCTCAAATTCTGAGCAAAGTGATCTGTAGTTGCCAAGATTTTATTCTTATCCCTAAGCTGAAGGCGAAGAAAAGCAAACAAAACCACCACCTACCGTTCAGTTGCCTATAAGGTCATATGGCTATAGGTAATCTTTCACTTATTTCTAATGGTTTCAGCATGTCACTTTCCTTACCACTCCTCTCCACCACCTGTTTTCACTAGAGAAGAATTTAGGATTCCTCACTATGCATCTCCTGTAAGAGAAATGACACATCTGGATCAGAGGTATCTGCCAAGATGTGTGCAGAGCCAAAACTAGGAGCTATTTCACCTCTACAAGAATCTACCTGACCCTGGTCTAATGATTTATTGAAAAATTATATCTTTCAGAATACTTTTGCACAGTTTTAAGGAAGACTATATTAATTCATTTTGAATAACAACAATACAAATCTTATTTTAATATTACATGAAAGATAAAACCAGGCAGTTTTAACTGAAACCATAATTTCTAGCACATAGTTAATGGATTCCTGAAGATATTTTTCAATATTCTGCCTGTACAGAGGTTATCTGTACTTTATTCAATAATGTTCCAACAAACAATGAGTCAGACGGTTATTGTTTGGGCGTCTCAACTGTTTCAAGACATTGCTCTTGGTCTTATCAACTCACTTTGAGATAGTAAGGTACTCTTAAACCTTCCGTGATGGCATCCTTGTTTCCACCATCTTCTGTCTAAAAAGTAGGGGAAAAAATGGATTTGGGGTATATGAAGAGGTATGTACTTAAAATTGCATTGGACAAAAAAGTTTAACTGCTGTAGGACTATTCCACTTTATATAATTTGACCTTTTTACTGCCAAGATTCGTGTAAATCTGTTCCCATCCTCCTATTCCAATAATAACATCGAGGTATCTCATCATCCATTTGTCATGCTTGCCAAATTAAAAAAAAACCTTTATAAAACCTTTGTTCTAATGGTTTATTTTGCTATTCCAATTGGGCAATTTCTCCATGCTAAAGCATCATCTTTATATGATCTTCGTCTTGTCTTTCCTCACTCATCAAGCTCTACTTTCATTTAAATCATTATTTACTTATCCAGCAATCAAAACCACTTCCATAATTGATTCACATGATGAAACTCAGATTTTTTTAACGTTATACCTCCTCTCACATGTCCTGCATCAGTAATGAATGGGAACTGTAGTGTCATCATAACATTTATACATCGTAGACGCTTAACAGAAAATTTTCATATAGCATAAAAAATAAAAGTAAACTTTGGAAACTGAGTTGATCTGCATTTTAAGATCAACATAGAAAGTCTATTAAATTGTGAGAAATACAAGACCTACAGAAGAATTTCAACATATGATGCTTGTTAATTTAAAGCCATAGTCAATGTACTGATGCATTTACCAATAGATTTTAGAACAACTAACTGAGAAAGAGACAGTTATTTTTAACGAGATAGCATAATTGGGTAAAAAAAATCTAAACAACTTTCAGAGCTTGCAGAACTGGTTCAATACTTACATCAGAGGGGAAAGATCCAAACCTTCAGTTTAGTTTTTCAGTTTCATTAAGCTCTATAAAACAAGAAAGGAGTATGTTAGTTACTTTTTGTCATTTAATGTCTAATTTTTGATGTTCTAATTTGTTCCATTTCAACTCTAAATTTGCAATAAGGAACAAAAATATTACCTAGTTAAAAGATCATCAAAAAACATAATGTACAGTAGAGAGATACTGAAGATGGACATGTTTGATGGTACATCTTTATTTTGCCCCTTCAGCTAGTGAACTAACAGCTAAAAGTTTCTGTGATGTTTCATTGTGAGGAAGAACAAAATATACAGTAGATTTGCAGAGGGAATATTATGATAGCCACCTTACACTGTTTTGTCCTTGCTGCTTCTATAGCGATATAGCAGTAAATGTTCATTGTCATCACAGCTGCATCTTGGTCTTTAAACACTCTGCACTCTTTCTGCATCATACTTTTTGAAAGGCAAGGATCAAATTTTATATGATACATATTTCCATTTTGACAGTGACCTCCTTGGTAGCTAGTCAATGATTGTTGGTATCCCATCGGTTTTACACTCTCTTGACAGTTACCATATTGCCCTAGATTGTTAATGAGGATAGCATTGTGATTGTGACACAACCTTAGTTATGTCAGGATATATGCCATCTCATTTTCCTCCTCTATCACCAAAGCCTTAATTAGGTATTATACATGTGCAAAGTCAGTGTCTTGACTATGCTTTGCACAATTCTGCTGACACTAAGATAGGTTCCAGCAAAGGTTTAGACATGTTAAAATTCATTCTGTGGAAAGATGCATGTACTTATGTTGCTGCTCTGCCACTTTTGCATACATCAGTATTCTGCCACCTCTGCCAGAATGCTGCACATTGTTCTGATAGTTACCATTTTACTGCTCTTTCCCTATTTCAAGAGAAACTTTTTCTGGTTCATAATATTGGAAAAATGCCACTTCTTTCACCACTCGTGTGCTTTACACTTATCAACATTTTCCCCTGCATATCAGCATCATAGTTAGCATCCCCAGAAACTCTGCTCTTAATATCTGTTACAAACAGATATTAAATGCTTACTATTCTTTCCTCATATATCTTCATGTCTTTGGAGTGTGGCTTCTAAAAGGAATGATGTATGCTCTGCAACTGCTATCAAGCTGGTCAGTTATTCTGGCCAATAAATGGTGGGTAAAGTCAGGAGTCCACCTGATGCTGAATCCATTTACTTGACTAGTAACTCTTCTTAGATATGGTCATGGTCCATAAAGGTAAAGAATAAGCGCAAGCAACATACAGGCCAAATGGCTCAGAAGAAAGAGCTGTAGGTAGTAATAACTTTGAGTAGGAAAGCTAGCTTCAAGAGGAGAGATTATAAAGAATGAAAAAAAAAAGAGATGAGTATGAAAAAAACAGGTCAGAGGAAAATAAGAGAAAAGAAAGTATAAGAGAAAGAAGGTAAAGGCATGAAAGTGAGGAAATATGACTTACCACAGAGCTAACAGGGAACAATTTCAGTGACAGAAGTTTTTACAGTATTTTTGTCCACTTTTGATTACAGTCACAGACATTAACTCAGTAGATCACTGAGTAATTTCCTTAGCTTGCAGGTTGTGTTTTACAGCATTTGCAATTTACTTGTTCGTAGACTGGTAGTTAAGTAGTTGTACAAAACTTGCCTCTTCAATAAGACTACCAAATAAAATATTTCAGTCCTCTATTTGAGTACCTATATATTCAATAACTATGTAGTAGTTCCATCATTTCACTGCACAGACTCCACCTTTTTTTTTTTCTGCGCAGTATAGTGTTTGTTCCATTTTATAACCTGAATTATGGCTCGTAACCTATCTGTAATGTTACTTCTCAGTTCCTCCTCTCCCTCTCTTTACATATACAGAGCAATAGTAGACTTCTCAGGGTGAATACCATATGTGGCAAAAGACTTACTGTACATCAATGAACTATGTGGAATACTTAAAAGGAACAAAGAAGAGCAATGAGGCAACAGATGGTGCTGGAGAAGGTAAAAAAGGCTGAAGCACAAACACAATATTCTGAGACTATGTTTAAGGTGAAAGAAAGTACTATCACAATTGAAAAGAGAGAGAAAGAACTAGCAAGTCCAAAAGAAAGCTGAGGTAAGAAAGAAAAAAAAAACATAAAAAATGAACTGGTTATTACAAAAGAGAAAAATAATTTCCATCTTCCTAACTAGTCGTTCATTGGAGTCTCCAGCAAATCTTCTGTGTTAATCTCACATATATAGCTTGATTTATCAATTATTATATATTTTTGTTTAGATTGTGGATCAAATGATACAATTCATTAAACTTTAAGCTCTCTAATAATTGATGGCATTGACCATTCCCTTTTTTTAACTTAACACTCTCCTCTACTTCTTTGATAATAAAAACAATGCAAAAGTTGTCCTAGTAAAAAATCTGGAGATTACTTTATGAATTGAGTGGCAGTATGGAAATTTGCACTCTCTGGTGTGTCAGGAGGATGGAACCAGGCTCTTCTCACTCGAAGGTCAATGATAGGACAAGGGGCAATAGATGTAAACTGGAACACAAGAGGTTCCAAAGAAATACAAGGAAGAATTTCTTCACTGTGAGGATGACAGAGCACTAGAACAGGCTGCCCAAATGGGACGTTGCATCTCCTTCTCTGGTGACATTCAAAACTCACCTGGATGAGTTCCTGTGTGACCTACCCTAGGTGGTCCTGCTCTGGCAGGGGGCTTGGACTAGATGATCTTTTGAGGTCCCTTACAACAGATTCTGTAATTCTGTGATAAGCTTTTCTGCCTGCTTTATCAGTGCAGCAAGAGAGTACCATTTTATGTATGTTAATTTTATTTGCAATTTCTAAACATACTGCACTGAAAAATAAGTTTGCACTTACTGTAAAATGTGCTTGCAAATCTATTTAATTTAATCTTGATTAATCAGCAAAGTGCAAGAAAAATATGCAAGTGAAAATATAATTCAGAAATGAAACCATATGGAATTCAGCAGAAGAAAACTTGGCAGCATGTCTAAATCTCTCCAGTCCTTTGAGATAATCACTATAAATTTTGCTTATTAAAAGTATTTATTGTTATTACTATAATTTAAGCCTTGATTCATCTTTTTATGTTTAAGGTACTAGCTGAATAAAGCAAAAGGTGTAGAAATAGTCCACTCACTTTCGTTGCTTCTTGTCTTCAGTACAAGCTGAGACTGTCCCTAGATAGCACTTTTTCTACTCCTGTAAGGTAATTTTGTAATCACATTGAAATGCAGAAATAAAAGTGTCTTTTTCATTAATAATAGACTACATTTTCCAGACATCCAAGTCATTCTTGTTTCTGAATCTCTTATCTCTCCATGCTATGACAACCACCTGTGATGAAGTAGATTTTGAAGTGGTTATGAATAATCTCTCCCAACCAGAGAACAAAAACCAGAGAAGAAAAACAGGCTCTGCTTAGATGTAGGGGTGTTGTTATGTACTTATCTGAGATAAATTCAGCATCTTAAACTGTTATGCACTCAACTATCACTGCTATTTTTACTTAGCAGTCAGTAGTTTTAATGAGAAATTTATGGTACACCTAACTTCCAAGATTTAAAAAGAACATGAACAATGCACATGCTTTGTGCTGCCTGATGCTCAAGGATGAATAAACAGGAACAGCAGAGGACAAATCCTGAAAACTCCTGGATTACGAAGTCTGATATGCCATATTTGTCATTATCACATCAGATCTCAATAGAAATGTGAGGAAAAGAATACATTCCACTGCCACCACTTTATTTTCTTCAAAAGACAGATATATATATGTAGATATATGTATAGATAGAACAGTCTCTAAATCCTTATGCGCATCAGAAAGCTAAAAAGTTACTGGGGGATTTTTACTCCTATAATGATAATGACTACAAAAATGTTTTGTTCTGGGTTTTCCCTTCTGCTTATTTTTGTGCTGGACCTAAGCATCTATGAGGACACCAAGTTATTTCACCATTCCTAAGGGGAAAACTACTCAGGAGGTGATTGATGGAGTTAATGGAATCTCACTTCTTCTCAGATGCCTGAAAACAAGTTATCCTCAAAATTGATTTGCTGTTTCTTGTAGCCATAGATCACACACTGAAAGTATCACTAAAACAGAGTGTTATACAAATTCCTGAACTAGTAAAAATCTGAAATGGTAAATCCACTTGGATGCATGCTGATGGTGCTATCACAGCTTAAACTTAGTCTAACTGTATTAGTGAAAAGTTCTTAAGTTAAAAGACTTAAAGATAGTCTAGAAAGGCAAAATATGAGTGATATAAAAATTACTGTAGAGTATTTGCTTAAGTCTTGGCTAGCTCAGTTATTTCTGCATCATATGCTATTCAAGATGGGAGTTATACAGTGTGAGCAGTAGCTGTGAGGGAAAGCAAATCATGCTTATTAGGGGTAAAATGCTCTGGATGTCTGTAGTGTGAGGGAAGAAGGAGAGGCTGTGGTAGGAAACTGCTTGAACAAGAAGAGATAAAAATATTTTAGGAATATTTGATGATCCAAGAATACTACTGAGTTTCTGGGCTCCTACCTTTCGGAAGCTTGTTCTAAAGCTGCTGCCTGGTGCTTTCCAACTGATTTTTTTTTTTCAGATTGATTGAGTTATGCAGTTTCGGTTGCATGCAGAGAGTTTCTAGCACTCCCTGCTGACAAGCTAGTGAATTATCACACACAACAGTGACTTATTGCACACTCCTGTTGTAGGTTCATGAAATTATTAGAAGAAATCAAAATCTTTCTGACATATACATAAGAAAAAAAAAGAATTACATGTGCAGAATAAACTGTCCCATTAACTAACTATTGAGGAATGAGTTCTATATCTATCATGACAACTTTTCTCCTTTCTGTTTTCTGTATTCTTTGTTAGCCATTTTTATGAATATCTCTTTCTGGCTTTGAATCTTTTGTAACTTGAGCCCAGGACTTCTGCCTCTAAGATCCAGCAGAGCATATTCTATGGTGGTGTGTATACTTTACTTAGCAACTTTTTTTACTGCATCCTATGCCTATTCTGAGTAATAAATCTAAAGTAATTCTTCTTTGCATCATTATCAATGTTTTGCCTAGTAGCCATATTGTTCTGCATCAAGCTGTTTCTCAGAAACAGCTTTATAAGAAAAGACAGTACAAATGCTTGATGTTACCAGTTTAGAATGGAAATTCAAACAAACAGAAGAATTGACAACTAAGCTGTAAAGGAAAGAGTGCTAAACAATGGGAGAAAACTGAAACCAAGATTCATTGACCGAGGAACACAAGAGAAGAAAGGTACAGCAGTTTGGGCATGGTCGAGTCTCTTCAAAATGTTTTTGTCTGTGAAAGACATGAGAAGAAATGACTTAGTAATTCTGAATGTGTTTTTATTTAAAAATGAATCATTATCTGTATAAATGGGGCTCTTTACCACACGTGTCACAGTACTAAGCAAGAATGTTGTTCAGAATATAACACCTTGACTAAGTTCAATAAAAACATGAATTCTAAGGGTTTGGCTTCTTCAAAATATTAATAAAGCAGACACAAAGAATTCCTAAATAAAAGCAAATAGTCTCTTGGTGGGGAAAAAAACGTGCTTGAATAAGAGCAAATCGGGACATAAATACCCAAGCCACTGAATTATTGGTGGAAAACAGTGTAAGTGAAGCTGTTATGAATTCTATTTTGTGGTAGCAGGCATTTATGAATGATACTCATTAGAGAGTATGAGACTAGATGCTACTCTTACCTCTGCAATCAGTTGTGGAAAAATTATCCTTAATTAGTACAACGCACCTACTGAAAGGAATCCAGCATAAAATTCTGAGAATCCTTTCCACACCCTCCCCTCTGGGTTTATTGTGCTTTGCTTAGTTTTGTTTATTCTTCATCATGGAGGCTCCCTTTGAACTACCAGGAGCCACTACAGCAGCACTGCCTGAAATGAAATCAACCGTGAGAGGACCTCAGCATCAGAGCAACACATGTCATTGAAGTGTCAGTGCTTCCACATAGAAACAAGTCTCACTCCTCCATTCCTGTCCCCTTCCCTCTTCACATTTACAGGTGAAAGTGTTTATATTTTGCTTCATTTTCAAGGAGAGAATTACTCAGGCAAGTAGACAGGATCAGGTTCTTTCCTCAGCTTTCTTATTCTTTAGAATTTTGTTTAAAAAATAGTAAAAAGATGCTTGAAGTTTAATGCTTTTCATTTATTAGACTGAAGTACTGTCTTCTGTACCCTACAGGGAAACCAATTCATTAGCAGAACTTTAAGAAACATGCATTCATAACACAAGTTTGCCCTCTTTAACTGCACCTCCAGGAACCTTGCAAATAATTTATGAGGTAGTGAGATGTCTGACAATCAAAAAGAATAAAAATTCACTAGGCAGACTCCTAGAAAAATAAATTTTAAAGTATTTTAAAGACTATGAAGCCTTAAAAAAGGTCTAAATTCCTCACTCAACAATGATGCAGTGTGTTTTCAGTGATTTTCAATATTTTTTTTAGTAACATGAACATTTTTGGCCTCACTGAGCCAAATCAATCTCCCTCTTATTGCTTAATATCACAGCTAGACAAGTATGGTTTATAGATAACTTGCAAGCATTAATGTTACTTTTGGTATTCTGTATTAGAATTGCAGAACATTTCTTTAGGTTTTGATAAACAGAAACTTTAAGTCCTTCGTTGAGAGAACTTGAGTGTCCAATTTCCAAAATTCTGAAATACCAAAAAGCATCAATGAAATATACTTGAAAGTTGTAAAATATTAAAATAGGATGTCTAGCATGCAAATATCATCTTTAGCTTTTGATAAGAAGTATACCATGGTTTACACCTCTCAGAAATGCTCAAGTCAGCTTTGGAAAGCTAATCAGAGAGCAGGAAATCTTGTAACTGTAGAGTTGATGCTGAGAAAATTAACAGTGTGTTTATCATCATTCAACAGTGAGGAATATTTAGTACCATATGGGGGAAACTCTGCTTGGTGAATGAGCTGGCAAGGTTAGCAAGATAACTGAGCACAAAGTTATTTGGACTAATCTTGAATAGAAGCTGCTCTCAATTCAGTGTTGAGCTGATTTATTAATTATCGTAGTGCACTGCAGAGTGCACACAAAAGATGAAGAGGACACAAAAGATGAACCAGAAGTCTTTCTCATTATGTTCTAACCTTTTGGAAAATCATTTTTCCAAATTACTTTTTTGGGAAAAAAAATATTTTATATGCCTGGTGAGGCAGATCTTTCATAAATCTCTTCCATCAATCTAGATAGAAGGTCTACATCTTCAGAAAGAGCAATGCATTTCAGATTATAGTTGTTAATTTTTTATTTGTTTTGTTTTTCTAGAAAAATAGTCTCTTTCTAAACCACAATTTTAATAACTTTCCCTTTCAGAAAGAGACACCTCCATGCTGCCCTCTTTAGAGGGCAGAAGTAAAATTGTCAAAGTGTATCTCCGAGTAAGATAAAACTATGGGTCACAATAGAAGGAAAGGAAATGATTCTTGTTGTTCAAACTTTTCCTCATGTTCTCGGGAATTATTAGGAAATTAAACTTTAGAACAAACATGAACATAGGTTATCATGGAAACAATGTTATCTCTCATGAATTTAATAAAGTATCAAAAGGAGATAGGAGAACCTTTACCTTCCAATAATTGTTATCAAATCTCAAAAGAATATTAAATTCCTTTATGAGGAGCTGTACATGTGTTGTTGCACAAAGCAAAACATGTTGTTTACAATCACGAAGCTTCTCTGATGTGGCATCAACCTCCTTATATTACCAGTTAAAAACCTTAGCCTCAGTGTTAAAAAGTACAGCTGCATTTATCATCAAATCAAAGAACTTGCAGATGTTATACACAGATATGAGAATGACAAACTTTTCATTCTAGAGAATCTTAGTTATTTTGGGAGACAAACATCTCACATAAATTTCTGCAGAGAGCTAAAACTGTACTCTGCTACTTCTCAGTCACTATTCAGGCTTAAACAAGAAACCAGGAAGAGGTTCTGACATGGCTACATAGTGGTTCCATGAGTCCAGCTGACCAGGAGGATGTGTAAAGATAACTTTCACTTGCAGTAAAAGTTTTGGAAGGTTGTTGAAGGAAATGTAGTTGAATCATCCTATTTCCTTCCTTCCTTCCTTCCTTCCTTCCTTCCTTCCTTCCTTCCTTCCTTCCTTCCTTCCTTCCTTCCTTCCTTCCTTCCTTCCCTCCTTCCTTCCTTCCTTCCTTCCTTCCTTCCTTCCTTCCTCTCTTTTTTCCAACATTTTCTCTGATTTTATCAAATCAAAATATAAAATATTATATTTTCCATATTGAAAGTCACCAGGACAGGAATGTGTTTTATTAAATTAAACAATTAAAAAATCAAATTAAACAAACCCGTTATCATGGCTTAGGCCCATCTCGGAAAAAAGAAACATGATAAACCATAAGTAACGAGGGCCCTTGAAACGCTCTAAGGACTAGACGGCTCAATAGCCATTTATTTTCCCAGGCAAAACACACAAGACTACTCAACTTAGAGAAGAGAAATCAGTTTAATCAACCACCAACCAAAACCATAAAACCCCAAAGCATAACAAACAGAAAACAACACAGAGTGAAACAGTCATGAAGAGTGTAATCAGCCCTCTAAGAGTCCTTCCACCTACCTCTTCCTGGGCTCAGAGCCCCGATCCTGGTGTCTTTCTCTCCTCTCCTCTGAATGGCTCAGGGAGGAAGAGAATGGGGGTTTCAGTCAGTCTTTTCTCAATGGCTCTTGCCACTTGTCCCTCCTCAAGGAAGATGAACTCCTCAACGGTCCTCCCTGCTCCACCACAAGGTCCCTCACACACCAGGAAGCTCTGCATGAGTAGCTCCGATGTGTGTTCATCCATAGGGCTGCAGCTCCTCTCTACCTCCTATGTGGGTCTCTCTAGCATGGCCTGTGCCATGATTGTCTCCTCACACAGTCTCCTGCCCATCCGGGCACACTCACCCGGAGCTGCTGGTGGCTCTCAGTCCTGCCATTGCCCTCCATGGCTTGCAGAGGCACAGCCTGCGTTCTTGCCATGGGTTGCAGAGGGGTCTCCAGTCAGACAATCATCCTTCCTTCCACCTCTGACTGTGGGGTCCACATGGTTGCCTCCATCTTGTATCACTCCTCCAACTCCTCTTCCAGCTCAGATTCCCCTGCTTAGAGTGATGGCAGAGGCACCAGATTGTCACAGCTGTGCTGGAGATGGGTCCACCTCAGAGCTGGGGAATGTTTCAAGAACTGCTTACATGGGACCAGTGCTACAGCTTCATCCCCATTACCAAGTAAAAAGCAGTTCCACATAAACTCATGACATCCCTAAAGAAAATATCAAATTACTGTAGCAATGACTGCAGGTTTACTCACTGGATTGAACAGATCAGGGAATTCCTTCCATATATCATTTGGATGTTTCTGATTAGAAACACTTACACTCTAACTTGCAGTGAGACATATTTTTATTTAGTGATTATTCATAAAGATAGGTAAGCTTATGGCAAAACACGTATATACATGCTAATCAACTGTGAATTAGAAAAGTAAAGGTTGGAATGGAACTCTAGAGATCATCTAGTCCAACCTCCCTGCTCAAGCAGGTCCATCTAGATCAGGTCACCCAGGAATAAGTCCATGTGGGTTTTGAAGACATCCAGAGGAGATTCCCACACCTTTGCTGGGCAGCTTGTGTCAGTGTTCTGTAACTCTTACAATAAAGAAGTTTTTCCTTATGTTTAAGTGGAACTTTTTTGTGTTCCATTTTGTGTCGTTTACCCCTTGTGATGTCACTGGAGACAACAGAAAAAAGTGTTGCCTCATCCTCTTGACATACATCTTTTAAATACTTGGATTAGTATGATCCCCTCTTAGTCTCTCTTTTCTAAACAGTCCCAGTTCCCACAGCCTTTCCTCATAATGAAGATGCTTCAGTGCCCTCCATGATCTTGGTGATCCTGCCCTGGACTCTCTCCAGAATGTCTCTCTTGAACTGGGGAGCCCAGAACTGGACAAAGTACTCCAGAGGAGGCCTCACCAGGGCAGAGTACAGGAGGAGGAGAACCTCCATTGTCCTGCTGGCCACACTCTTCTTGATGCATCCCAGGATGCCATTGGCCTTCTTGACCACGAGGGCACATTGCTGGCTCATGTTTAGTTTATTATCAAATAGGACTCCCAAGTCTCTCTCTGCAGAGCTGCTCTCCAGTAGGTCAATTCCCAGCCTGTACTGATGCATGGGGTTGTTCCTCCCCAGATGTAGGAATCTGCACTTTTCCTTGTTGAACTTCATGAGATTCCTCTCTGCCCAGCTCTCAAGCCGGTCTAGATCCCGCTGAATGGCAGCACAGCCTTCTAGGGCATCAGCCAGTCCTTCTATTTTGGTGTCATCAGAGAAGTTGCTAAGAGTACTCTCTGTCCTCTCATCCAAGTCGTTGATGAGAATGTTGAACACAGGCCCCAGTGCCAGCTCCTGTGGAACCCCATTGGACACAGGGCTCCAACGTGACTCGGCTCCGTTTATCACCACCATCTGGGCTCTGTCATTCAGCCAGTTCTTGGTCCACCTCACCATCTACTCATCCAACTCACAGTGCCTGGGTCTTTCTGATGAGGATGTTATGGGAGACTGTCAAAAGCCTTGCTGAAGTCAAGACAGAAGACAAAGACACTGAAGGAAAAGCTGTCTTATTTTTTTTTTTCTGTTTTCTTCCCCTCTTTTTTTAAAATTAGTTTTTTCTATTCTGTTATAGCAAATATTCATTCGTTTTTAAAAATCCTTATTATTTAGAAGCTGTAAGCTTCATGTAGATAACAGGAGATGGAAAGCAGTTCACTTTTTATTTTGTACTTTATATTACCCACTTAAAAAACCCAAAACCAAACAAACAAAAGAAAAAAACTCAGTCATATTTCTCAAGCATGGTGGATGGACTGCAATGATTTATAAGGAAATAATTTCACTGAGGGAATTTGGGTTTGTGATATCATATAACATGAGAAAAAAAATGTCTGATTGGTTTATGATTTCACTGGGAAGCTGAAGGGAAATTAATTCTATTTAACTCACTACTTGTCAGCTCTTTTGTTGTTGTCGTTTGTAATATATGAATCTAACATTGGATTTTAACTCTAGAGATATTTCAAGCTACTAAAACATTTATTAGTTTAATAATAATGATTGAAATGTTATAAATGTTTAAATTGGAATATAGAAACTCCTGGATTTGGTGTTCAAAGCAAAGCTATTTTGACTACAGTTCCCAGAACAGCCAGGTAACCTCAGTTCTTAATCTAAACTTTAGTCTCTTTAATCAGGAAAACTTGCCATGCTAAAGCTTTGTTGATAGGTTTGGGCTTTCTGAAATCAGAAAGATGGGTTAAAATACAATATTAAGCAAAGCTCATTGTAAGCCTTGTGTACTACCCCTGCCCAGCTATTAAACTTCTTTTGCACATTTGAACAAAAAGAAACCTGATACCAGGAGAGTAAACAAGGAGCTTAGGATGAGAAAACACTGAAAGCTCTGCAGCTACACCAAGTAATTGCCTACTGTATCTATATATCACATAACTGTAGTGGGTCAAGTATTTCTGATTACTTTCTTAACCTAATGCCCTCAAAAATCTGAGAGGAAATAAAATTTAATGACTTACACAGCATGCCTTGTTCCCTGATCAGCAACACTGTTCCCAGGTGAGTAGCTACTGTTTCTCTTGCCTGCCCTTAGGTGGAAAGCTGACCTTGTCTCCAGGTAGCTCAGCTTAGTTAGTAGCTGTGCTCCCCATAAAGACACTTACAGTTTCCCTAGATCAAAGCATTAGCTGATAACCAGATTTTAGAGTCTCTGTTGTGACAATCAAGAAGGAGGAGTAAACTGCCCTGCACAGGCTGCTCTGATAGGGTGCTGAAACACCAGCCCATCTCCTCCGATTTGGGATCCAAACTGGCTGTCCCCTCTGGCCTGGAGTGTCTAACTTTCACCCTCTCTGTCATGGGGCCTCTATCACCTGTGTCTTCTGTCCCAGAGTCTCTTGCCATGGGCTGCAAGGATGTCTCTGGTCTGGCACTTCTCCTCCTGGCCCTCTTTCCTGACTGTGAGGTCCACGTGATCGCCTCCATCTTGCCCTTCCCTTCCAACTTCTTCCATGTACTTCAAATTTCCCTTCTAAAATAGTGATCGCAGAGGCACCTGATTGGTCAAGCCAGGCTGGAGATTGGTCCAAATCTCAGAGCCAGATGAAAGTCCAAAAACTTTTCATGGGGTCTGCACTGCAGCCCTCTTACCAAGCAAAAGCAGCTCCTCACAAACCCATGACAATGTGCAAATATCTAGCAGCTGATAAGCTTCTAGGTTATAGAAAATTTATGAATGTCCTCAACCCTTGTGTCATAGTATCAGTTTTTATTTTCTCAGAAACTCACCTACTGACCAAATGTCACCAGTGTCGTCCATGATTACTGTTGTTTCACAAGGTTATTTTTGATTGGTGGTCTTTTATTCCTGACTTGTCTCTCACATGTTAGCTAATTATTCACCTTCTAATTTTAAGCATATTAATACAGTGAATACAGCGACAGCAACTGTTTTAACCTGTTTTTTAAAAGACATCGCTTTTAAATAAGAGTGAAGACTTGTTAAAAATGATAGTAACATTTCAATATCTCTTTTTGGATTACAAACACATCTGTTTAACCACTTATACTTGTTGACCAAAGCTGGAAAAACTGTGTTCTCTATAATTTAATATCTCACTGGTGCATGCAGAGAGAAAGAAAATTTGGTGGCAGGAAAGGCAGTCACACTGGCAGTTACCATGCCCAGCCAGATACCTTTCTAATTACATTGTCTCCTACTCCAGATCAGACATTCAACAAAGTTATGGTGACAAACACAGAGGGCAACAGACAAGGGAAGGGAGAGATCTTCCTGCTGTAATTGCATTTTCAGTGTCAGTGCCTGATTCCCAAATATGAGAGAAAAAGAAAGGGCTTAGGTATAAGCTGAAGTACCATGAAAAGAGATATTTCTTCCCAATATGTGAACTGGGTAAAAAATTGGAAGTACTAGGCAAAGATAAATTTAATTTTAAAGCAAACAAAAAAAGAGTATCTGAAGATTTTAAAAATGTTATTTCATTCAATATTTATCATCTAGTGATGCATCTTCTAAACTTCTCCAGAGCTGAAAGTAAATTATATTTTTATATCATGAAAGTAAATTATATTTTTATATCATGATGACATTTTGTGGTGATGTTTCAATAACACGTAGTGGCATTGAGGCAAACAGGTACACTTAACTTCAGATACAGTAAAAATACACAAATATTTTATGGTTCACTGCATCTCCAGAATCATTTCATCTGGAAGAGACCTTTATGATCATCAAGTCCTGCCTTTGTCCCAGCCCTATCAATCACTAGACCATTTTCCTAAGTGCAACATCCACCTGTCTCTTAAACACCTCCAGGGACAGTGACTCCACCACTTCACTGGGCAGCCCATTCCAATGCCTGACAACCCTTTCAGTACAGAAATTCCTCCGAATATCCAGCCTGAACCTTCCCTGGCATGACTTGAGGCCATTTCCTCTTTTTCTATTGCTTGTCACTAGGGAGAACAGACCGATCCCCACCTCGCTCCAACTTCCTTTCAGGTAGTTGTAGAGAGCGACAAGGTCTCCCTTGAGCCTTCTTTTCTCCAGCCTAAACAGCCCCAGATCCCTCAGCAGTTCCTCATAGGAGATGTGCTCCAAATCCTTTACTGGCTTGGCGGCCCACTTCTATATCCTCTCCAGCACCTCAGTGTCTTTCTTGTAGAGACAGCCCCAAAACTGGACACAGTATTTGAGGTGCAGCTACACCAAAGCCAAGTACAGGGGAATGATCATCTCCTTACGTACCTAACACATCCTTAATCTGTGCCCCAGCGAGACTACAGACTTATCTAATAAGTGGGTCTGAATGTCATATAAGGACCTCTGTCCTCTTCAGGAGGGAGTCACCCACAACAATGATGCATCTGGTTTTCTTTTTGGAGATAGTTTTGATGCTTGGTCAAGGTGACTTAGATCTGGCACCTCTGAGATCGCTATTTAGGGACGGGAATTTGAGGTGCCAGGCAGGAGGTGTAAGGGTGGTACAAGATGAAGGCGACCATGCGGACCCCACAGTCGGAGAAGGAGGAAGGATGGAGCATCAGACCAGAGACCTCTGCAAGCCGTGGTGAGAGTGCAGGCGGTACTCCTGCAACCTATGGATAGCAATGGCAGAATTGAGAGCCAGCAGCAGCAGCAACTTCATGTGAGTGTGCCCGGACGGGCTAGAGACTGTGTGGGGGAAGCGGCCATGGCACAGGACATGCTGGAGAGCCTGTGCGCCACAGAGCAGCCCCACACGAGAGGCAGAGAGGAGCTGCAACTTTTGGGACAAATGCGCGTCGGTACAGCCCGTGCAGGGCTTTGGGACAAATGTGCGTCGGTGCAGCCCGTGCAGGGCTGCCATGTGTGTGTGTGGTACCCCATGGACTTGCAAGGAGGACTGGTGCGGAACCCACTTGCCCTGAGGTGAGACAAACGGCAGAAGCCACCAGGAAGGGACTGACTGAAACCCCCACTCCCTGCCCCCCTGGGCCGTTCAGGGAGGACGGAGGTATAAAACACCAGGATCAGGGCTCTGAGCCCAGCAAGAGGGGAGGAGTGGGGAGCAGGTGGTCTTAAAGGACTGGTCGGACTCTTCATCTCTGTACCATTCTGTGTTGTTTTGTTTTGGTTCTGTTTTGGGTTTTATGTTTTAGTTGGTATTAAATTGTTTTCTGTTTCCTTCCCCAAGCCTAGTAGCCTGGTCTGTTTTGTCGTGCACCTTAAGCGGCAATTAAGCTCTCTCTGCCCTTTAGCATTCCTTAAGTTTTTGGTACTTGAGGCTAATCGTGGTCTTTTGTTCCCTGATGGGCCTAAACCAGGAGACAATCATCCATTCTTCTAAGACTAGTTTTCAAATGTTTTACAGAAGAAATAATTCCCACCTTTTTTTTTCTTTCCACCTTGTTAGAATGATCACCTTTGCACAGCAGTAAAAACGTCTATTTTATCCAATAAGTGTTTAAATCTATCACTCTAAATATTTGAAATACCATTATGGCAAAACTGTCTTTTGGGAACTCCACAAGCTTCATAATCTCAAAATTATTTCTCCAAAATAGTAGTAAAATGAAGCATATAACAGACCAGAATGTGTATTCCTTGCAAGTTCTAAAAGTTTCTTCATTTAACATAAAATAAGAATAAATAACATAATTTCAATATTGAGTTTACATTTTTACCTATTTATTTGTACTATTTTAGTTTCGGCCAGAATGGAATTCTGCCAACAATTCCTCCAGTTACAGTTATCAATAAAGTAGACAGAGATGGAAGAGAGCACTGCTCTGAACTGGGAAAAACTGCCATCCAGAGTGATTTATCATATGCATAAAAGTCATAAAAGAACGGAATGATCTTTCAGAGTGACACAATACATTATATCAGTATTGAATAACAGAGAAGCTGAGATGAGAACCTTGTGGTACAGAAAAAAGTAATGGAAGAGACTTAGATACAAAATATATATACAGTACAAATAATCCCACCAAAATTCTTACGGAGAAGCAAAAAAAAAAAAAAAAAAGAAAGTAGATTATTTAAAAAGACAGAGGGAATGGCTTCAGAGACAGAAAAAACCCTATGAAGTGCAAAGTCATTCCTTGCTTAAATATCTTTGCAGTTAAGCCCAAACATATTAGTGATGAGAATGGACGGTATACATTTCCCATTGTCACCAAATTGATTTATTTGATTTCTGGCACTAGTATACCACTGATTTAATATCTAGGTTCTTTTTTTTTTTTTTCCTCAGAAACAGATTATTTCTAACTTCCTTTCTTATTATTCGTAAGAAATTAATAAAAATTCTTGTAGAGTATCATCTGTTTGCTTTCTAACAGAGATGAACACTATTATAGACATTCTAGATGTTTTCGTCGTGTATATGATGTATGCTAGATGTATGTAGTCCAAATGTTTTAGTCATTAAGACTAACAACATTAGAAGGATTGCTTATTTCTGTACTGATGAGGTCTTAGTTCCCTTGTCTTGGATTGCCCACCATTTTTGTGACCATTATGACTATCCCCAAGTAGATCATTAGGGAAGGAATGATAGACTAGGTTAGCAGTGACTGAGCTGAGAGGAGTTCATCAGGCTCAACAGACTCAATGTTTCAGCACAGATTTCCAAACAAACTTCCTCAAATTTCTAGGTAAAGGTGGATAGAAGTAGGTGAAGGCAGGGAAAGTGATTTGATGACAAGGAATGATTAACTGATTGACTATCACTGTGTAGTCCTGACTATGGAAGAAAACTGCATAGTGTATCTACACTTAACAACTCCAGTAAAATTGCCTTGCAAATGGTAATAATTCAACATAATTCTAAAGAAAGTATTTTAGTTTTCAGCTGAAATAGTTCATTGAAATATTGTTTGAAAAACATTAAAAACTAAAGTTTGAAATAAATTTTACACAGGATCTTTTTCTTCCTCAGATCTTGGGGTATACTTTTCCAGAGACTCTGCTAAGCAGTAAATTTTTGCCCTCCATCAATAGTCAAATTACACCAGTCCACTGACTTATCTGGGAAAGCTAATTTCAGTAGCAGCGTCATACAGAAATGGCCCTGCCACTCAAAGGTAATTGAATCCTGAGACGTTGCAAAAAATTGTAATTGGTCCTTTTGAGATGGTAGCAGTATCTTTAATCTGGGCTAAAATATGTAGGTATGGTATGTTTAAACCAATTTTATACCCTTTTGTATCTCTGGTGTCCTCTCTCTGAAGATTCCTATTTTGTAAGTGCTTCATGTTCCACAGTATTGGATTTTTTTTTTCTTTTGAATCTACATTTTGCAGAACTAAAGCATTCCAAAATCAAACTTAAGCCTCATTTATCAAGCTTTGCAACTTGAATCCAGCTCTAGGCAAGGAAATCTAGATAGGCTTAGGCCAATCAATGTTTTTATTAATCAGTATTTACTTTTGTTGTGGTTTAATCCCATCTAGCAACTAAGCACAACACAGATGTTTGTCACACCATCCCTCCCCCTTTCCCACTGTGGAATGGGGTAGAGAATGATGAAAAAAACTGTTTAATAAATAAAACAAAATATTATAAAAGAAGAAAAAAAGATTAAAAGAGAGAGAAAAATAAACTCCAAGGAAACCAAAACAAAATTAAAAAAATCCAAACCAAACCCAAGTGATTCACAATGCAATTGCCACTACCCACAGACCTATAGCTGATCAGTAATCTGCACTTCCTAGCCAACTCCGTGCAGGGGTCAGCTGTCCTGGCGGTGTTCCCTCACAGTTTCTTATGTAGCCCCTGCCCACTGGCTGTCAGGGCAGGGTGAGAAGCAGAAAAGGCCTTGCCACTGTGCAAGAACTGCTCAGCAACAACTAAAACATCCCTGTCTTACCAATATTTTTTTCAGTTAAACTCAAAGCATAGTGNCAACTAAGCACAACACAGATGTTTGTCACACCATCCCTCCCCCTTTCCCACTGTGGAATGGGGTAGAGAATGATGAAAAAAACTGTTTAATAAATAAAACAAAATATTATAAAAGAAGAAAAAAAGATTAAAAGAGAGAGAAAAATAAACTCCAAGGAAACCAAAACAAAATTAAAAAAATCCAAACCAAACCCAAGTGATTCACAATGCAATTGCCACTACCCACAGACCTATAGCTGATCAGTAATCTGCACTTCCTAGCCAACTCCGTGCAGGGGTCAGCTGTCCTGGCGGTGTTCCCTCACAGTTTCTTATGTAGCCCCTGCCCACTGGCTGTCAGGGCAGGGTGAGAAGCAGAAAAGGCCTTGCCACTGTGCAAGAACTGCTCAGCAACAACTAAAACATCCCTGTCTTACCAATATTTTTTTCAGTTAAACTCAAAGCATAGTGCTGTACCAGCTACTAGGAAAAAATTATCCCACTCAAAACAGAACAGTTTTTTTTAGAAATGTTATGAAATAGTAATTTCAAAGAAATTATTTAATAACATCTAATAGTTTAATTTTGTTTTGACAGTTCAAGTTTCTTCAATCTAAATGTAACTGAAGGAAGCTGAAAGACTGGAACACTGCGAGAGATGGGCAGTGAAGCTGGTGAAGGATCTGGAGAACAAGTTTTATGAGGAGTGGCTGAGGAAATTCAGGTTTAGCCTGGAGAAAATGAGGCTGAGCATAGACCTTAGAACTCTCTACAACCACTTGAAGGGAGGTTGGGGCAAGGTAGGTGTTGATCTCTTTTCCCAAGTAACAAGAGATAGAACAAGAGGAAATGCCTTAGGTTGCACCAGGGAAGGTTTAGATTGGGTATTATGGAAAAATTCTGCAAGAAAAGGATTGTGAAGCACTGGAAAAGGCTGCCTAGTGAAGAGGCTGAGGCACCATGTCTGGGAGTTTTTAAAAAAGGTTTAGATGAGGGACTTAGGGACTTGGTTTAGCAGTGACATAGCAGTGTTAGGTTAATGGTTGGACTTTATGAGGTCATTTCCAACCTAAACAATTCTATGACTCTGTGACAGTCACTCCATGTGGAGATGCTCCAACATATTCTTCCGTAATGAACTGTTCATATTTTCCAGTGTTATTTGCTGTAACAGCAAAATGAAATGACCAGAAATGAGCAGTTGCAGGATAAAAACAGAGTAAATTTGATATGCAAAAATGCTCACTTAAAGATAAATAAGATAAATAACAGAACTACTTTTCTGTTTCACTTCCTGGTCTAATACCTCAGAGAAATTGACTTATTGCATAGCATGAAAAAAAAAAAAAAACAACAGAGGACAAAACAGAGGTGATACACTGTGGCTTTCAATGAAAGATAAACAACCACAATGATCTGGTTCCACATTTATGAGAGGTAGACCCAGAGCATGTTATAAGAAACGGAAAGGAAATACTTGAATTTGCTCTTTATGATTGTCTCTGACCGTGGATAGACTCCCTTCCCTTTTTCAGACCTGACTTCCTTTGCCATATGTCTGAAAACTGCTACTCAGCTGCTGCCAAATGTATAATGTATCTCAGTTTTGTTTTCCCTTGGGATTCGCTCAGTTAAGTACTGCTGCTCAGTTGGGTAGGCACTGGGGGATGTGAATTTTCTACTTTGCCCAGTGGTTTTGTGTCCACAGCTTTTGTGCTGTATCTGGATTACAAGCTTTTGCCACTGTTTTTTTTCTCTTTTTCTTCCCTTCCCCTTCCCTTTCTTTTCCCTCCCTTTCTTCAGAGAAAAACAGCTCTTTCAGCTTAAAATTAGCTGTTGTCAAAATATAAAAATAATGACTTCTAAAATAAAAAGAAATTCATATGTGTGAACTGCATTTATTTTGCCACATTGCCACTCCTCCCTGTCTTTTAGACAGAAGTATTTGGATTTCTGGAGCCATCATGAGAGGGGATGGGGTTAGTAATTTTGGAAATTAAGTCAATAAGTACATGAATTTTTATCCCACTGGAGTAATAGCTGAATCCTGAGTGATAATAGTAAATATTATAGTAAAAATTAGAATTCCAGGGTTGCATTGTCCTCAATCACTGTTTTACTATTACTACAGTTCAAGGAATTATTATATTGCAGTAAGAATTCAAGTGGATTATAATAGATAACTATAGCGTTTGTTAGTACTATTGTTGTAAAATGTTTTACTTTCTATCCTTCATACCCTGCACATGCATCGCTTTAGGCAATAGACACCAGCAGAACAAATAATGGAGAACAGAAAAACATTATACATGGTATACACACATCTGCATAGATAATTTTTCTAAGATGGTAGCAGAAGAGAGGATTTTTTTTTTAGCTTAGCATCCTCTCTCACTAGTGTTCCTTCCTTCTGAAACAGAATAAAAAATAATAAATTTTAAAAGTGAGTTTGATTTAGAAATGTTATGTTTGTGTGTGTAAGCAAGACTGTTTGCAAATTAAACTTTGTTCTTCAGGCTGGATCAAGGGTTTTCATATTTCTCTTTCTAGCTGGTATGGAATAAGAATATATCCAATACTCTTTGTGGGATCTGTAAGCTCAAAATTGTCCATGTACTTCTCCAGGATAGAATAGTTGATTATTCTTCTCACTTTTGTGTCTTCAGTAATTGAATGCAGATCTCACCAAAACCATTTCTATCTAGTTTTTCTTCAGAAAATTGTTCTCAAGTTCTGTTCTTCTTCAGTAAAAATGGCTTGAAATAAGGATGTGATTTATCTACAGCAGATAGCTGTAGGCATCTTCCAACTACTTGCCTTCACACAGAAGACATTTTTATATCAATCATGGTGACATTGCCATTATGAAGTAACCCCCTTCAGTTAGCATATTGAATAGGGCTACCCACACGACCTGATATTTGCTGATGTACTGTCTTCAGGGTACTTTTGGAAAACACGCCTGTCAAGACAGTAAGCAATAGGTACACTGTCTCAGAAGCAGAACAAATAGGGAGGAAGTACTTGACTTACCCACAGGCTTCTGTACCTTACCTTGTTTGGGAAATCTTTCTTTGTCAGTAGTATGGTGTCCTTAAGCAACTTGCCATAAAAAAAAAGAAAAAAATAAAAAGGAAAGAAAAAAATAAAAAGGAAAGAAAAAAAAGAAAACAGATAGGTATGATCCATCTAGTACAGAATGCTTTTAATGAAAGCATTCTGCCTCTAAACGAGTGCTATCCATTATCTACTTTTGAAAAAGGATGAAAAAATATGTTGCTCTCACCCAATATATGCCAAAAAAAGGCACAATAAAAATGGCATTGAAATATATGAGCTCTTTGGCAATAGTATTAGTTGCATCTTAAAACCTGACCTTTCTGCTGGCAGGGACATTCAGTAAGGTGTTATAAGAGGGCAAGAATTTTCAGTGGTAAGAAAATTCATTGTATCAGTCATGCACTAAACAAGCATCATTCTCTCCTGACTGGCATTTTTTCTTCTCCTCACATTATCTTTGGTGTTCATGTTTGCTCCCACATGTTACAGAATAATCAAAAAACTTTCCACAGTTCTGAGGGAACATCTGAGATGAATACAAACTGGTGACTATACCGCCATGGTCACTGGTGGTCATACCACTGTGGGGCTCTGCTTACTGACAGTGCTTGTAAATACAGACCTAAACAAGATGAAATATAGAAGCTCTGCCACTCAAATCACTTTAAGGGGGCATTGGATTTAAGAAATATACTTCAGAAACAGCAATCGCTTTCTCTTTCCGAGATGACTGCAGTAGCTGCAGTTAATGGCTTGTGTTACTTCCAGATAATATTTCCTAAATTAACTTAATGAGGTTTTGGCTGAAAATAATCCAGCCAATCAAGTCAAGCCAAGGTGATTCACAAAAGATGAAAAAATAATGTAGTATGACAGACCACGTGTCTGCCTGCATCTTTAATAAGGAGCTAATATGGCTTCTACAAATACTCACACCGGGTGTTGGAGGTCCTCATTTTATTTTCATATACGTGCACGTGAATTTGCAAGTCAGAAAGACAAAACTGGAGTGTGGGGGCATATCCCGCTATATTAAACACAGAAAATGTATCTTCAATGATCAGAGGTAGTGGTTGAAGACAATATTCCAGATTGTAATTTTTTGTTATCAGGGTCACTATAATCAGTATTTTTTTTTTTCCACTACACACAAAATGTCTTGAATTGCACAGAGGTCAGATTCTTTCCATCTGGTTCTCAAAATGTATCTTGAAATGTCCTTGATAAATAAACTCCAGTTTATTTGAGCTGAAACTCCAACCAAATCACATTTTGTTATTTAACTTTAGTTTGATCTACTAACTATGTATCATAATGGTCACTCGGTAAGGAATAAAGCAGAAAAAGGATGAGATTAGTTCTTGCCCAAGAATCAAAAATCCTCTCCTGGTTGCATTAAGCATGGATGAAGAGGAGAGAGTACCACACAGTGTTGGTCTTTAAAATATTTATTTTTCAAGAATAAAGAAAACCATTAGTGAAATTCATTGGAAAGTAAACATAAATGTGAATAGTAGTGAGAGTTCTAACATTTTTATTTCAAAGACAAATGAAAAAGTCAGTAAAAGCACAAGTCTAAGGAAGAAAGGAAATGAAAGCAACAATATGCATTTTTAAGAGATAAAAAAAAAAGAAAAAAAGAAAAAAAAAGAGCAGGTACCAAGAAGAAAACAGAAGTTGCTAAGTGTAGGAAATTTATTTGGAAGGAAAAGATAGCTGGGAAAAAAATGAAAACAGTGACTGGTAGCATTACCACTATAGAAATGAGTCCATGCATGAGGAAAAAATTCTTAAAGTGATTGTGGAGAAACAGGTATTAAAATTGTTTATAATGATAGAGAAAAAAGGTTTTCAGTAGATGTTTTTTATTTGTGTCACATAGCTATTACCTTTTCTAAGCCATATCCAGGTAAGACATTAAGCACTGTAAAGGACATTCTGTTTCATATAGCAGTCTTTCTCAACTTAAACTTCAGACTTTGTGTTTGCTGATTCCTTTGAATACTAAACTCAATAAATTCAGGTTTTAGTATATTAAATATGGCAATGAAATCCTGGAATAGTTGAAGGATATAGAGGTTGCAGGCACAGATTTATGCAAAGGAAACTGAGAAGGCAAAGTAACGCAAGATAAGGGTGTAGAGGGAATCTACTTTTAATTTTGTTCCCAACCATAGCAGCCCCTACAATGGGGGGCCAAGCCCTTGTACCAAGTGAACAAATCCAGCCACAACATAGCAATACTAAGGGTTGAGCCACTTTTCTTCAATATTATACCAGTATTCAGAAAGAATACAAATAAAAGAAAATCTAAATTACCCTGACATTAGCTCTAACACACAGCCACCGATTCCAGGTATTGTTCCTCTGTCAGCTAACAATCAATTATTATACTATCTTTTAAAAAAAAGCCTGTTTTTCCTCTTAGAGGATATTAAGAGGGCTTTAGCTGTGCAGTGGGTAATTTTAACGTCAGTCATGACATTCTGTACCAGTATATTTTCTAGCTAGCAAATCTCTGCATAAACCTGAATAGTTAGCTGTAATTATCAGCTGTATGTGCAGGTGGTTAAAATACTTCATAAAAAGAATACTATATAAAACTAAAATAATTTGCTAGACAAAAAGCTTGATTAACAAAAATCAGAATGATAGAGATCTACCAGGACACAAAAGGCACCAATCGACAAATTTTCAAATTGCTCAAGCCAAGCAATATTCTTCATTTCTTCCAGAGGTTCAGTTAACAGTACTTACAGAAGTGAAAAAACAAATAATTTAAACACATTTTAAACATCACATTTAAAATAAACTTTTGTTAAGGTACAAATGAGGCTGATATAAATCTATGATGTAGGACTCAAAGAATCTGTAACATTTCTATAAAACAGGATGTGATCTATTAAGATAGGTAGGTGCCAAAGACTGGTGGTCAGTGTGCAGATATTTCCCCTGCATACTCAAAAATCTTCTTATTACTTAATTCAGATTTCACTGACATCAGTGTATCTCACATATCTTGTATACTGCTAGATATGCATATTAAAATTGTTCCATACACTAATCACAGTTGTGGAATTGAGAATTACTGGGTAATAGAATCACATAATCATTACAATTGGAAAACACCTTGAAGATCATCAAGTCCAACTACTCACCTCATACTGCCAGGACCATCACTAAACTAAACCATGTCTCTCAGTACCTCATCTATACATCTCTAGGGATAGTGACTCCACCACATCCTTGGGCAACCCATTCCAAAGTTTAATAACAGTCTAGGTAAAAAAGTTCTTTCTAATGTCTAATCTAAACTTCCCCTGCTGCAACTTGAACCCACTTCCTTGTGTTCTATCATTTATTACCAGAGAGAAGAGATCAACCCCTACCTTACTAGAACTCCCCTTCAGGTAGTAGAGAGTGGTCATGTCTCTTCTCAACCTCCTCTTCTCCAGGCTAAACATTCCAAGCTCCCTCAGCTGCTCCTCATAAGACCTGTTCTCTAGACCCTTCACCAACTTCGTTGTCTGTCTCTGGACACGCTCCAGCACCTCAGTGTCCTTCCTGTAGTGAGGCACCCAGAACCGGACACAGTATTCAAGGCACAGCCTCACCAGCACCGAGCACAAGGGGTAAATCACTTTCCTGGTCCTTTTGGTCACACTATTTCTGATACAAGCCAGCATGCCATTGGCCTTCTTGTTCATCTGGGCACACTGCTGACTCATGTTCAATTTGCTGTCGATTAACACCCCCAGGTCCTTTTCTGAAGGACAGCTTTCCAGCCACTCTGCCCTAAGCAGAGTCTTTTGAGAAAAACTGAAAACCACCTAATAAAGTGACTTGAATGCAAGCACTATATGACTCTCAAATGTGATTTAAAAATAACATCAAGCACTGTTATATGTTATTTACTTTAAATCCTGGTAGTTTTTGTAATCTAGCCAATGACAGAAAATATTGACATATCACAGGATGTTTTTAAGTTAAAGGTAGATTTCCCAACCATCATAATATATGATCTTAAAATCATGATACCTGTGGCCTAAACTCTAAGCAATTTATTTCAAAACTATCATTTCCCAGCAGCAGTGCAATTACTGCTGCTCTGATGTAAGGATAATATCTAATTCTCTAGCATTAATCCACATATTCTTTTTACTACACACATTACACAGGGCTATTGGGACTGCAGCAAAACTAGAGCAGGCCAGATTTATGCCATGCTAAGTTGCAAAACAGAGTGTATGAACTTTCATATATCTCTTTGACTGCCCACCTGTGCACTGTTTTTAGCTGACAAATAAGTCCCTTTATAAAGGAAATAAATGTTCCAGGTGGTATTTCCATCACTTAAATCAAGTCTTACAATGTAATTTGGAAAAGTTGCATTAACTTCTGTCATGTTGTTCAGAAATTCATCACCCTAAACTGAAAAGATTTTAACTGCTGAACATATCATGCTTCACATCTCAAAGGCCAGAAAAGGATCAAAAATTCCTGCCAGAGAGCTGTGAGTCCCTGAAAGGGTGACTTTTACAGTATGTTCTTCCTTCCTATCTGCATATCCAGCTCTGATGGATGTCTCTCATCCAGAGCATTAGCTGATATAAATTGATCTGTGTGTTTAGAGTACTGCTTACAGGTATATGAATACATTCACATGTATAAAAATAAACTACCTAACAAATTTGTCATCAGGTGAAAAGAGAAAAAAAAAAATTCTTCAAAATGTACAGTGAATTGTGGTCATTGTGATGAGTGATAATGAGTGACATTTCTAATCTACCTTGAAATATTTTGTTACTATTAGAGCCAATTCATTAAAATGAATTAACCAAGAGGAGAGTGAAACCAAAAATATGCAATGCATGCTGCTAATACTATTATTTACCAATGAACTCCTAGATTTCTTTTATGAAATAATTCCACACAGTGCTCTTCAGTTGCTTTGAGAGCAAGAGAAATAGGAATATAAGAAAACTCTTTTTTTCTCTCACTTAGCATATTCTTCCCATGATTATTAATAATTAAAGCAACTTGAGACTGTGACACTGTATCAAATAAAATCCATAGAGTACACTCTGAAGAATATTTCTAGAAATTCTAAGAAATATTTTAATAGCCTAAATATGTCCTGATGCTTAAAGACAGAGAGTATCCAAGAATTTATCTCCACGTGCAATCAAATACGTGCAAATATGGCATATGGACATAATTTTCAGAAACATAAAGGAGTATGCAAAAAAAAAAATCTCAGAAAAAAGATGAGCACTAATGGTTAAAAAGTTATTTCAATGAACATGAGAATAATACACTACAGAATATGTTACTCGGTGGTGCTTTTTTCTTCACCTCTCTATGCATGAAGCACTAGAATGCATTCATGAGATCGTATAAGTGTGCTAGGAATTGTGATGGCCTAAAGTCAAAAAAACACAAGGGTTTTGATTTATTAATAGTTTCGGAAAACATGATGAACACTAGGATGTTGTGGAATATAATTTACGTAAAGTCCTCCTTCAGCAGTCATAAAAACTCTCATTGTCTTAATCAAGATGTGCAGCTCTTAAATTCCTGTCTGCTTGTACCGACTGCCTTCAGAAAACCTAAGAGGAAAAAAAAGAAAAATAGCAAATCTTCACAGAATGCCATAATATTTTAAACAAGATCCCCCTCACATAATAGCAGACCTGTTGGTTTAAAATTCTTATAATTTTAAAGTAATATAATGAGCATTCAAGCTCCTCAATGTATATATTTGTGCCATGGTATTATCTTCCAGATCCTGCAGTCATCGTCAAGGGCCATATATGAGCAGAATCTTCCAATCTGAAAGTCCAGAGTAAGAAGAAAGGCAAGAAACCTCCATTTATAGGTAGAAAATAAAACTGTAAAGTCCAAAATAGCAAAATAATATTAAGTATTTGAGAATATATCTTTTTTAAAGTAGAAAATTTAATTTCCCTGTAAAGAAACTTTATTTAGGGAAAAGTAATCTGTGATTGCCTGAGTGCTGAGTGTGAAATGAAAATGAAGGCATAATAACAGCAGAAATTTGAGTGAGAGGCCTGAAATATTTCTATAGGTGTTTTAACTGAATATCACTTGACATGACTTAAACATTTAAAAGGTTTATTAGCAAGTAATGAAAGCAATCAGATAAATAATAACCTGACTGCAGGAAAATCCTATAAAACTGTCTTCTTTGCAGATACTAATGTCCGTCTTTAATCATCATACAAGACTGGTCATTTCTAATTTTATATTTAACCTAGTGTGGTTTTTACTGTCAAAGACTGCTCGGTTTTTATCTAGCTTTTCAGTCATCTCATTAACTTGACTAAAACTTCTCTCTCAGAAGAAAAACCTATATGTTCTTGAAGACTTCAAGATAACTGAGAATTTACCAGTTCAGATTATTCCACTGATTAATCATTAATACATTTTTCACTTCTCAGCTAAAGCAAAACTTGCCTATCTGTTGGCTTAAATATAGTACTGCACAGACTTAGATTTATGGAGTAGGAATATACATCAGCCACTACAAACATCTATGCAGTGAAACAGAGGTATCTGTCGAAGTTCAACTCCAGGAAGAAAGTTAAGCCTATGCGAAAAGAACAAATGTTTGAAGTTCAATTCAGAGACATTAATTCTATGACAAATTCACAAAACTCTACTTCAAACAACCAAAAGACCACAATTTTATCAAATTATCCACGTATTATCAAAACTTAAAGCAGCTGGGTCACTTTGGTACTGATACTAGAGGAAAAAATTACTAGCTTTTTGTACCAGCAGCTTGAAGTCCAAGGGATAAGTGCTTTTAGCAAGCTGTCATTAGCAGTTCTGTTAACTCTAAAACACAATCACCAGCCTCAGAACATTATAAAGTACACTACTTATGATGAGATGTCACAAAAATTCCATACAAAGATTTCTGCACCAAGATTTGTTCTATTCAGATTCTATTTTTATTTCAGAACACTTTGTCTTTCCCTCGTCTGCCTGAAGAAAGTAACACCATCTCCAGGGGTGAATAATTTGCAGCCCTCTATCATTTACAGGAAAAAAAAAAGAGAGGGTAAAGAAAGGTAAAGAAGAGAAGGACTACTTAAAAAGTTATAAGTATTGACTCTTAATAAAATCCAGTTAAAATAAAGTTCAAAATACAGATTGAAATATCATTTGCAGAAAACTAATACTTATGTACGTAATAGTAATTTTCAAGAGAAGTTTAATTTGTGATTTGGACATTAATTTTTTCACTCTTCAGATTATTCCTTTTCCTTTATAATATGAGTAATACTCTATATATATATGTACATATATATATCTTTTTTCTGTATTTCCATTTCTCCTCATGTAACCATTAGTTATATATACAGAGATCTTCCTGTAAAGGAAAGTTTTCACCAAAATGTTCTTGTAGCCTTAGAATGACTATCAGAAAAAAGAACTGGTTTAGAGCTTAGCAAAATTGGTGGAAAAGTCTCATGGCAGTCTTTTATGTACTAGGTGTACAAAATATACTTACACATTTCTTTAATACTTTTATACCACCTAAAATTGTACTGGCTTGCTTGTTTATATAAACAATCTTCCTTGGTTGTAATGCAAGGATCTAACTTGTGAGGGTCAAATATACTATAAAACATTTTACCTACAGACTGCACATGTTCCTGAACACTGATCTCTTTATAGTTCTTGGTAAAACATTTGGTTCCACTGTGCTTACTTCTTTCAGTGCCTATCACCTCAGCTATGATGAGATTCCTGCAGAATTAATCTAGGATATTCTAGTATAACTCTCTGTCATTTTCCAGCATTTATTGTCATTGTTCAATAATTAGATTCAGTATTCACCTGCTATTGTCTCTAAATTGCTGCTTCAGAGAGGTCTTTCCACTACAACTACATTACAGATTTTTGTCACATACTGAGTTAAAAGCCTCCATCAGAGGCTTCTTTACTTTCAGCTTCCACAGTTCTGCAAAATAACTTTCTTGTCAATATGCTTATTCCATCAGAGTCATGCTGAATGCCAATCTAGCCTCAGGAAGCCCTCAAATTTATTAGATTTGAAACTGTGTGATCATCAATGTTTTTAATGCACTTTTTAACTTAAGATAGAGTGAGCAAGACTCAGCTAATGCATTTGGTATTGCTTTGTGTTAACTGAAGCATGATTACAGCTTACAACACTAAAAAAGGAAGCCATGAAAGCCAGTTGATGTTTAAAAAGGACAATGACAAACACCAGGAACACCTAGTCATATTCATTATGGGCAGCTGAAAGAACATGAGCTTAAAATATTTTGAAAGCAAAAGTCAAAAAGAGGGAGATGAAAATTTGTGCTCTAAGGCTTATACTTGTTTACACAAATCTGTTTGAAAGTGAATAAAACGAAACTTGAGAGCAATAGTCTAGCAATATTTTTCCATTAAAAGAAACCACTCTGGGCCTCTTTCCTTATCAGGTAATTAGCCAGGACCAGTATGCAACAGTAACACAATTAGTGCTTGAGACCGATCCCAGTGAGTATCACAGAGTTTTAACAAGGACAGAAAATAAAAACATGTCTGCCTCAAATATTTAATCAATATTTCATCTTCACTGGCCTGGAGGGAAAACATTTTGACCTTTCCTTTGCATACTTCACTCTAGAGTTTATTCTAGCTATGGTCTGCATCTCTGCAGCATTGCTGAGGGGTTTATTCTGCATCATATATGAAATGTTTATCTCTCACATTTTTGCAAATGAGAAACTTGTGCAAAATTTCTCTGCTGCATTTAAACAATTCTGTGACTGCTTTATCTTAACACTGGCTGAAGGATAACAGCCATAGCATCAGACACAGCCAAGGCCAGATTCACATAGCCCAAAGAGCCTCCTGAATCTACATCAGTGGCTTTATTCTCCCAGTCAGAATCTCAGGATTGCCAAAGGCCACATCCAAACAATTTCACTGTCCAAGATTGGAGCTGAACAATGAAATTTTGATAAAGTTCAGTAGATATGTTTAAGAGTTCCTGATCATCTTCCACTTCTAAGAGCTGAACTTCATACTAACATTCTGTTTTGAATATCCTCAGTGGGGGTTGGGAGAAGGAGGAATGTCTGTCTCCTTTTTCAGACAAATCTTTATATTCAGTAGTGACACGGCTACACTGACTCTACCAATGTCGCAGAAACAATTAAATCTAGTAGGTATTTTCAGAGGTTACCTAACAATAGAAGTTCTCTAGAAAATGCAGTAGGAACCACCATTTTCTGTTCAATTCAGCAAAAGGCAGGCAATGACAACAATAGTGTCAGCCATGCTTCAGACCAGCTAGTAGCAAGTTAGCGGTGTTGACATTAACTAAATTTAATACGAATCAGGTAAAAAATCTAATATATGATTTTTTAAGTTTCCTTATTGACAAGATAACAGTGAAGCTTTCCCTGGAATTACATGTTTTTTTCTTTACAATTTTAAGAAAGTGTGAAACTATGAAAACAAAACAAACCCCAAATCTGCATTTTTGGATACCATTTGATTTTTATAACAACTTACATATATGGTACCATTCACAAATGAGAATACTCAAACCCCAACTCAAAAGAGGTTAGCATGCTTACAGAATCAAGTAACACCGAGTACCTAATCTGGCACATCTTGCCCTTGCAAGTTAGATCCTTGCACTACATCCAAGCAAGGTTATATACAGTCAGTGATACAATGGAGCTTCAGGCATACAAGGCAGTATCTGTGTATTAAAGTCACACTACATTCAGTCTGATGAATATTCCTCCCAGCAGCAATTTTGCACAGTAATATCATCATAGTAACCTTTAAAAAAGAGAACATTATTATCCTATGCTTTATAACACAGTATAGAAAACACAAAAAGTCTGTTTCTGAAGAAAATAGAGATGTGCTAAAAACATTTACCTGATATATATGGTTCAGCAGGGTAGAACATTTAACAGGTTTTCTCTAATGTTGAAAACTAACTATCGGGCAAAGTAGAATAAGTAACTATGAGCTATACTTTTGGCAGATTTCTACACACACTGAGACCTTCCTGTCACACAGGGAAAGACTCTGTATTTCAAAATGTTCACTAACTTAAAAGCAGAATTGATGGCCAAATGTATTTGACACCAACCCTTCCTAAATGATGAGTAGGAAACTGAAAAGATTTCTTCACATATTTGAGTTCCTGTAGGAAGAAATGTAATGTCTGAGAGATTTTGCTGTTCTGTTTGTGTAGTTACAAGAAAGAAAGGACACTGCATTTAAGGACATGCAGTGTCACAATTTCATTGACAGATCCTCAGACTTAGTCATTATTTAACCCCATCTCATACATAAGCTTTATACTTACAATCCAGACATATCAGTAAAACCCTGAAGTCTGTCGTAACAAACAGCATAGGTTACCACATTATACACAAAACTTTACTTGCAAAAAACATAGTTTTAAAATAAGAGCAATGACATTGTTTAAATGCTGAGAGAAAGTTAAAATACAAAAATACAGTGTAGTAGTTTAATTATCTTATCGATGTATTTTAAGCAATTATATCTGACCAAGTAAAGTAATTAAATAGTCACTTTTGATAAAATAGAGACTTACACTGTCATAGTTCTTTATACTGCTTTTTGTGTTTCTTTGGGTCATATAGGCCTACAACAGAAAACTTGTCTGAATTGAAAGAAGCTCGAAAGTCTAGACATTTTCTAAGTCTTGTTTAGCCATATATCAATCTTAACAACAATTTAGAAAAATAATGTGGTCAACTCTATCACTGGTTTCTGTTAAACATGAGGGTGTTAAGAATAATGAAGTTTCTGTCAGACTAGTGCAGTAGCCTTTAGGAAACTTATATGTAAAAGCTTCTTTTTTTTTTTTTCCAGCTTGACAATTAAATTTCTGAAAGTCTAGGCAATGGGAATAGAATTTCATGCCAGGCAATAGAAAATAGCTCTGAGATCCAGACATTCACAAGCTATGCAGAAGATACTAGTGTGGGGTCTGTTCAGATGCTGGCCTTGATAAAACAATTTTCATCATCTAGGTTTCCTGGTCCAACAATTGGCTACTACAGGTCACCTTTTACATTCTAGATAGTAACTATGTGCTGGATAATGGAATTTAACCTAAGTTTTACTAGCTCAGTTGTGTGACATTACTAACCTACACATATAATTTACGGGTCAAAAAGACTATATAGAGAAAAACTTTCAACACTACTTTCATGTGTATCAAAATATTCAACAATCTGTCTGTATGTTCTCTTATGATTTGAGACCAAACTCAAGTTTATATAAAACAAAACAGAAATAAGTATTTTGAAATTCCAAGATGTCTTCTACATGCCAGAGAAATATCCTAGATCAGAATATTTGTTTGCATACTATCTCTCTCCTTTTCTTGAACAGTCTGCCTTCATTTATGAGAAGAGCAGTTTTGTAGTCTCTGAATCTGAATATTTTTCAATACTTAAAAAACCAATTCTGCTGTCCCTCTTCTTCTGAGGATGGACCTACACAAACAATAACATACTGTTTGGTTTTCCTAGCTACTTCTTACTACTCATATCAGGCAGTTTGTAACCTGTTGATTAGTATATTTATTAATACTGGTTTGTTTTGTTTTCTTTTGTTCTGAGGGGATTGATCTCTGGAACTCTTCCTACTCAGAATTTTCCATTATAGAAAACAAAGTAACACTATACTTTTCATCTATACTCTCTAATTCAGAGATGTGGAATGCTGAGATGATGAGCAAGAGGATTATTTTGCATTTACTCCTGTCTCCTGATATACATCTTCATGTTCTCATTTTTGTTTGTTTTAAACTTTTTCCAATAGTCCCCTTGAGAGATAATATTTCTGTTTTCTTAAACATGAACATGTTTACAGTGCTATAACAATTTATTTCAGTAGTATAAATCTTGATTTACACAAGCATGAGAAGATAATCAAGTCTATAAAAGAAGCATTGCCATAAAAAAAAGAAATTATCTACCACTTTCTAATGTTAACATGAAAGTGTCTTGCAGCAGTCTAAAGTATGATCAATTCATTTTGTTATAGTCTAGTATTGCCATAACTTATAACTTGAGTTCTGTAGCTGTATTGATTATAGCTAACCAGATAATTATTTTCTTTAAAATCACTTCTCCACTTTTAGTTATTTTAAATCAGTCTTGGTTCCACAACAGAAGGATACTTAAGATTATGAGTACTTTAAAAATGTTCTAAATAAAATTATTATGTCTATTTAAAAACTACTAAAACATAGGTTTTGTATGGTATATATATGCTGTCTTATGTTTTCATGCATGGGATACTCTCATAATTTCTCATCTCTGTCCAACTGTCAAGTCCAAGTAAGATCAATGGGACTTGCCTACATTGTACAGTGGAACATTGTGCAGAGGGCAAAACCTCCACCAGAATTTAAAACTGTCATTGATACTGTATGGGACTGAAGCACAAATAATGACAGTCTGACTGTAAATTTGGCTATGTTATGTTCAAAACAGAAGCTAATATCTTTACACAGTGCTGTACGTCTGTGGTGGTTTAGTCAGGTGTCCACCAAGTCATAATATCACTCCCCTTCCTAAACTGGACAGGAGACAGAGAGAAATATAAAGAGTAGTTTGTGAGTTAAGGACATGGAGATTGCTCAGCATTCAGCTTCATGGGCAAAACAGACTCAACTTGAGGAGAAAAGGTTTGATTTATTAAAGGAACAGTAAGACCAGGGAGATGAGAAATAAAGATTAATCTTAAAACACCTCCTCACACTCCTCCCTCTTCCCAGGACTCTCCTTCCTTCCCCTCCAGCAGCACAGAGGATGAGGGATGGGGGTTATGGGCAGTTCTTTACAGATGGACTTTGCCACTGCTTCTTCTCAAGGGGAGGCCTCATCACACTTCCCACTGCCACACTGTGGGGTCCCTCCCACGGGAGACAGTCCCTCAGAAACTTCTCCAGCATGGGTCCTTCCCATGGGATACAGTTCCTCACAAACTGCTCCAGCATGGACCCTCCCACGGGGCAGCTCCTCACATCCTGCCCCAACATGGGTCACCCATGGGAAGAACAGTCCTTCAGATATTAACTGCTCCAGCATGAGTTCCCACACGGGATCACAAGTCCTGACAGCAAACCTGCTCTGCGTGGACTCCTCTCTTCCCACAAACTCCAAGGTCCTGCCAGGAACTTGCTCCAGATTGGGCTTCCCATGGAGTCACAGCCTCCTTCAGGCACCCACTCACTCCAGCGTGGGCTCCTCCATGGGCTGCGCATGGATCTCTGATCCCCGATGGCCTCCATGCACTGCAGGGGAGCAACCTGCCTCACCATGGTCTTCACCACAGGTCACAGGGGAGTCCTTCTTTCAGGACCTAAGTACCCTCCTCCCCCTCCTTCTCCACTGACCTTGATGTCTGCAGAGATGTTTTCACATTCTCACTCCCTGTTGCTGCTGCAGTTCAACAACTGTGCAACAACTTCTCCTTCTCAAATACGTTTATTCACAGAGGCGTTACTTCAGTCCCGAATTGGCCAGGTCTGGGTCAGCTTCAGAGTCCATCTTAAAATTGTCTGGCCTTAGCCTTATCAGCTACAGGGGAAGCTTCTGGTAGATCTTTGTTTAAAGAATCATAGAATCAGAGAATGGGAGGGTTGGAAGGGACCTCTACAGATCATCTAGTTCAACCCCCTTTGTAGTGGTTTTGGCCTGGGCCAGGTTTTTCGGTAGCAGGGGGGCTAAAGGAGTGGCTTCTTTAAACAAAGAGACTTGCCAGAAGCTTCTCCTGTAGCTGACAGGGTTAGGGCCAGTAAGTTTTAAGCTGGACCCTGCACCAGACCCAGGCCTGGCCAATTAGTTATGGAGGTAACGCCTCTGTGAATAACATATTTGAGTAGAAAAAGTTGTTGCGCAGTTGCAGAACTGCAGCAGCAACAGGGAGAGAGAATGTGAAAACATCTCCGCAGA
>WBNH01006321.1:0-32740 GCA_013401255.1 Urocolius indicus | reverse complement strand
TGTTTTAAGACGGTTTTATTTCTCATCTCCCTGCTTTTATTGTTTCTTTAATAAATCAAACCTTTTTCTCCCTAAGTCGAGTCTGTTTTGCCCGTGATGCTAATTGCCGAGTTTGATCTCTCCGTCCTTATCTCAACTCACAAGCAGTTTGTTATATTCCTCTCTCCCTCTCTCCTGTCCAGCTTAGGAGGGGAAGTAATATTATGACTGGGTGGATATTGGCCTAAACCCCCACACTCTTGCAGAAGCAGGTTCACCTAGATGTTTATTTTATTATCAATCAGGACTCCCAGCTACCCCTGTAGCTCCCCCGCTACCAAAACACCTGGCCAAGGCAAAACCACTACAACATGCAAACCCACTATTTTTGCTCAGCATTGCTTTTGATAATATAGATCCTGTATGCAGTAACATCCCAGCATCCTGCGGATGAGATGTCCATAGGTGAATCCTTTATCAAAACCAGTATTATCCAGTTCCTCTGTAGCATTTTACCAAACATATTTGGTAGGGCAGACTTTTGTTATCAATAGCCTGGGTCTCTTCAGGAAATAAAGGTATAATACACAGTAATTAAGAAAAAAATCCACTGCCTCTAGTAGGTGACAAGTGTATTATCAATAGTGATCCTAACTTCTAAGTACCATTTTAATATAAAATTAATAATTTTGTTTTGTGCAAAGGTTTACAATTTACAGCTTTGTCACAGAAGAAAGACCCTTTCTATTTATCTTTAGGCTGTTGACATTGTTGATAGTTACTGCTAGTGAAAGACAAGAACAAGTGTTTCCATTTACATATTTAGCAAGCTCTAAAATGTGATTTTATGTTCCATAGTTTTCTGTCAGAGATTAAAAAGGAGTGTGATGAGCTATTTTATGCTACTGTGAGTCACTTTTGGTTAGTAGTAATGGACTTAAGAGATCTCATTTTACCTTTCTGTACCTGTACTGTTTTGAACAGAACCTGGTTTAAACCACAGTTTTAGATTGTACAAATCTGATAGAGGAGAAAAAAAAAATCAGAATTTTACCATTTCAATTAAGCCATGTATAAAGAGCAATGACATTCTCAACAATACTATTTTTTAAATGCAAATGCACTGACAATATATGGAATAATGCCAATTAGAGGAGTTTCAAGATGTCTGCAGTATCTCCAACACTTTTTTGAGTTTTATTTCCCTCTATGTACTGTTGTTCTTTATTCATGAAAATATCATGCACTTACGAAAGCCTTTCCAGTGCACATTTCCAAAATTGTAAGGTTACAAATTACTCTCCCATTTGACCTCTTTGACTGACACAATGCCAAAAAGCACCTTATAATATCTGGTCATTAACTGAGTCAGCAAGGTAATAGCATAGCATTGCAGGAACTGATTGGTTATTGTGCTATGAGGCGAGTTTTGGGAACAATTTGTGACCAATTTCTGTAGAGGGCAAGGTTTCAAATTTTGAACTCTGCTGGTTAAACAGAGTTGCAGCTGTGAGTCTTTTATGAAGGTTGAGCAAGGAGAATTTGCTGATCTGACAGTTATTCCAAAAGATTGTTCTCCTGGTGTGAGAATACTTCTCATTTTCATGCATGACTGATCTTCTAGTGGGATCTTGCTGTGAGGTGTGGCCAGAGATTGCTAGCATAACTCTAAGAGATGGATATAGTAGCCAAGCTTTTACAGCAGTGATGTTGGTTTACACGCTCCATTTTAAAATTACTCACACTGTTTCAAAAAACCCCTTCATGACTGATTACCTGGTTTCCTAACTAACTTTTGTTATTATAAGCATCAAATAACCATCATTAGCCGAACCTATTTATGGAAAGAGTTTTTATATATTGCAGATGAAATGCATTTGTAGGTGTTGCATTAACAATTTTCTTCTAGATTTTTTTTTTTGAGAAACATGAAGATGAGAATGAGAATGCTGTATTAAAACTACATTTTCTTTGAGTATATCACCTGAAATATTTATACCTGGCTAGTTCCTTCTCTTTGCCACAGTAATAAAAATCTTCTGTTTGATACTTTTTATTGCAGCCAATCCTCAAAAAATAGCCACACAATTTGAGTAATAATGAATACTTCTTAACGCGTTTCTTCAGTGATATCTTCTTTATTGTAGTCCCTAGATAACATCATTTTACTTCTGGAAGACCTCAATGTAGATGCTTGTAAAGAATGCATGAATATCCTCCAGCTCCTTCCTTAGTCACAGTTTTCACTTGTGGAGTGTCCTTGTACGAAAAATTATATTCTCAATTATATGTATCTGAAATTTTAATTCCTGTTGCAAAATGCAAGTAGCTTAAGAAGAATTACTGAATTTGGCAAATTATGTGCGTTTTACAAAATTATAAAGTACAATTAAGTTTGGAACAAAAAAGGACTTTTATTTGCTTGAGTTTTTTTTTTCATTTACACATGGTTTTTTTATTCTGTTTACAGCAGAAAAATACATCTCAGAGATGTTTAATTCCTTTGCTGAAATGAAAAATATAAATACCATCATAACTTTATGAAGTAAAGAATACATCTCTGCTTGTGTGATTAGTATGTATCCTTCATGAATGTAGAATGTTAACCGATTTCCAGGAAAGGCAAGCACATGATGAGCAACTTAATTGCTTAAGAGGTGAATCCAGAGATCTAAATCTGGTTTTACCACTTTTAAATAAGAGATATAAAATCAGATTAATCAGTATCAGTGTTTACTTGATGTAACAACTCTGAAATGAATACCAAAACTTCCTGTGAATGCAGAGGATGTGGTGAGACACAAAGAAAAGCTATAGTGACAGTCTTTCACATAAAACCCTGATACACAAGAGTGAGTCAGGAAGCCCAGTTGAATTAGCAGAATGAGAAGATACATTGGAGAAACTATGTAACAACACATTTTGTCTCAGACTGTGACATCATCATATATTATTTAACATGTGTAGATAGTGTGAGGGCTGTTTTTTTTAAAGACAGAATAAAAACTAATATTACTGTATTGGTATCTTCAGTTTTTAGTATAAGTTTTTCTGCAGCTCGCAAAGATGTCATTTTATAGGAGAGTAACTTTGCATGCTTACAACAGGAAATTGGTGGAAGTACTTCTAGTCCACGGGGAGAGGGTTGTAGCTGAATATAGTCCAACATCCATTCCTTTTTCTTCACCTTAAAATACAAGAATTACTGGGTTGGTTGTTGTGGGTTTTGATTAGTTTTTGTTTTTGGTTTTGGTTTTTTTTTTTCTGGTCCAGCCTTAACTGCTCCCTTCTCCAAGGGGAGGGAGATAGAAAATCTGATGATTAAGAGTATTCTGGTCAGTTTTATTTTATGTTTGTAGACTGTAAAGCTTGTATATACGACCATGCCAATTTCAGGAGAAGTTATAGAATTTCAAATGATTTTTTTTTTTAACTCAGCAAACTTAAATCCATATGAAATTTATTTGTCCTAAGGAAGCCACCAAGTATTATGGTTTACTTGGAGATTTTCACTTTTGGACTTGTCTGCAGCATGTCTGCAAGTTTCCCCAGAGGAGCATCAGGGATTTTTTCTTGTCACTGAACTTCTTGTCCAAGAGGAATTAGAATAATAAACTTTTCTTGATTCAAATAGTCAGAAATCATAGCTGTTTGTGATGGGAACTTTGACTACATAAACTGTGTTCCTGTAACCTATATCTGAAAACTCTCAATACATAAATCATGACACAACTATTTGGCTGACCTCTCTCACCTGATCTAATTTCATTATGAATCTTTATTTCATTACTTTTTGAGTTTTAAAACAAGTGTGTGTTCTCTTTACTTTTTCTCTTTTTCTGGTTTTTAAAACATATCAAATTTCAGATTGGTCCTTACCTGAGTTCTTATGACTTATATTTAAATTACCACTAAAAACTTAATGGAATAATCTATTTCTTTCTGCTTCAGATTCTTTTTACATTAAAATCTTTATGCTGGTAACATGACTGTGCTTATTTCTCATCCACGTGATATCTACATTCCTGAGAATAACTAAATGGTTCTCAGGTGTTGGAAGTTTTGTCGTAACTGCATAGAGCCTTAGATCAGAAAAAAAAAAAGGAGTTGTGGAAGAGCTGGAATGAAGATCTAACCTTCTTTATAAGTTTGTCAGGTATAATCAATTTTAACTTTCTCACATACTAAAAAAAAGTGTTTATGTTTTCCCACCTTCTGGACTATTATAATTAGAAAATAACTATCATTTTCAGAAAGGAGTATCTGCAAGTATAAGGGACTAAATGAACGCCTTTGATACATTTTGATACATTGCCTTTACCTTGCTAAGGGTTGTATATTTTGTTTATTGTTACCTTGTGAATCCTAAACGGCAAAACTTCAAATTCTGTCATTAGTTCTCCTGAATCAAGTTAAACTATTTCACATTGTAAATCATCAAGGTGGTACAGATACCTTTGATTTTTCGTGTCCATTTACTCCACCTAAATGAAAAGAACAACGATGGTACTTCCAGCTCACATGGTAGAGTTCTTAGCTTCAATAATGAGGACTAATATAATGACATTTTTAAAGATAAAAATTACAGCTAAGTAATGTTCTCCTTCAGGCATATTATTGAAATCTCTTGAGTTTGGTTAACACAGTCATTAAATATGCAGATATGTTACTATGGTGCCAACTTTTCCTTCAAATAGAGTTTCAGAAATAACTAGAAAACTTTTGAAGCTTCAATACTGTGTCATTAAATTTCAAAAGTGAAATTTCAAAAAAGTTAAAAAAAAGAATGTGGAAATCCTCTGAACCTAAATAGAAGAGTTTTAATTTTATCAAAGTATGTTGCATTCAACAATATTTTTTAAAAAAATAAAGCCTGTTCTCTTCCATCAATTCATAGTTTATCATTGTCATTCCTTACATATATATCTCTGTGCTGGGAATTCCTTTAATTAATTCGATGCATCTATCTTTAGTTATTTCTCTTACAAAGCCAAGGACTCTGTTAATGGTTCTTCTAGAGCAACATGTCAGTTTTTAAAGTCCATTAACTTTCTATGACTTTCTGCATACCAGCGTTCATTATTACATTATTTCCCCTGATCTTGAAATCCAATTTAAATTTTAACCATGAAATTTCAGTGATGGAACATGTTTTTTAATTGCTCTATCTTTCTACATTCAGTACAGAACTGAGATAAGAAATTGAAAGTTATATTTTTAAGTCCTCTTTCACACATTTTCAATGACAAATGAATAACATGAGACAAATTTGGTAGTTATGAGACTCAAAGCTTTCAGCAAATAAAGGGTCCTATAGGATTTGTTATTATTTCAGATAAATTGGTACTGACATCTTCTTACAATATTTCTTTAACATCTTTCTCAATTCCAAAGGCTATGGGTTGGAAGCACAACAGATCTTCCAAAATTATTCCCTTATGTCATATTTTGTCCACAAAGAATAAATACCATCTTCCTTTGCAAGCTATCTTGAAGAATGCCATTTTTATTCTTGTCACATCAGGACTGCATGTGCATATCATGAGATTTATCATGAAAAGGGCAAGAAGGAAAACTTAAACTCATTGGCTCATTGGGAGGGAGGGCTTTAAGTTAACTCAAAGTAGGAAAGGGGTAAACCAGGCTTGACAGAGATAAGCCTGTGGGCAGCATGCAGGCATCTGAGGGATGGTCTGCTGTTGACATCCTCGGGTCCACCACCTCAGTGGAGGCTGGAGATAGAGACTGTTGTAACAGCAGAGTAACAAGGGTTAATATGTTAGAGGCCATAGAGGCATCTGCAAATGGTCACTTCTTCCTCTGGAAAGGTGACAGGATCAATAATCCATCTGAAGTGCATCTATACTAATGCACACAGCATGGGCAACAGGCAGAGCTGGAAGCCATTGTACACCAAGGGGAGTGTGACATCATCACTATTACAGAAACATGGTGGGATGAGTCACGTGCTGCACTGGATGGCTGCAGGCTCTTCAGAAGGAATAGGCAAGGCAATAGGGGGTAGCCGTCTATGTTAGGAAGTACCTTGACTGTTTTGACATCAGCGATAGTGAGGATAGAGTATGGGTAAGGATCAGGGGGAAAGACAATAAGGAGAATGTCGTGGTAGGAGTCTGTTATAGACCTTCTAAGCAGGTTGAGGTGGTAGATGAGATATTTTTTAGGCACCTGGGAAAACTCTTGGGATCTCTGGCCCTCCTTCTCCTGGGGCATTTCAGCTTACTGGAATACAATATAGCAGAAAGGAGACATTCCAGGAGGTTCCTGGAATATGGGGAAAATAACTTCCTTACACAGCTGGTGAAAGAGCCCATGAAGGAAGGTGTCTTACTGGACTTGGCATTTGCAGACAAACAAGGTCTGATGGGGTACATGATGACTGGAGGTCACCTAGTGCATAGTGATCACAAAATAATCAAGTTCTCAATCCTCAGAGAAACAAGGAGGGGGATCACCAGAACTGTCTCTTTAGATTTCTGCAGGGAAAGCTTTGACTTGTTTAGGAAGCTGGTTGCCAGTATCCCTCAGGAGGCAGTCCTGAGGGCAAAGGAGTCTAGGAAGGCTGGATATTCTTCAAGAATAACTGAAGTTAAAATAAAACAATAGCTGCTAAGCTTTGAAATCTTTGAGACTGCAGTGACTGTTCATCAGGAAATGAAGACAAATAGAAAACTTGTAGCTCAAAACTCTGAAAATACCTCACTCAGTACTATAATGTCCACATGACCTGGGTATTTCCTGCAGGCTATTTGACATGGGTATGTTTCAGTATTTTACTTCAGTTTTTTCATGGAACTTTTATAGTTGTGCAAGCTGTTGAAGATGAGAAGAATTTATGTGGAATTAAAGTGTCAATTAATGCACTTTTTCAGTTGCATCAAAACTTACCTCAAAGCACACGTTGAGTGTAGCCCAGGACTGTCCATCCTTCCCTCTCCAGCAGTACAGGGGATGGGGGAGTTACAGTCAGTCCATTACATTGTTCAACTGAAACTGTTTCCATACTGAAACAATAACTTAATATGCAACAGTATTTTGAGAAAATCTGCGGGTTTTTTTCCCTTTCATTTTTCTCATAAAAAGCAATAAAATTTTAGTTACTTTAAAAATAAAGCTCAATTGAAGTAGATGTGGATCCACTTGTAGGGAGATACCTCTGGTCTATTGGCTTCATTATATTCAGGATCTTTATTTTATTATTTTTTAAAAGTAAACCCTAGTCAATGATAGATACAACTTTGACATTAATGGAAGATGACAATGCACCCCCTTAGAGTTTTGCTACTTCAAATTTTCCCTTTGAGTCACATAATGGTGGCAATTTCTTCTCTGTTTTCAATCCCATGACCATCACTATGAAGGGATGTCACAGTGTACCAGCAAGAAGTTTTGCATCTTTTCCCATTATGAAAGAAATTGGTTAGAATCTGCACCATTGAATCACAGCAAGGAAAGTGCTAATGTCATAGATAGAGAGTTAAAATAAAATAACGGAAATAAGAATGTTCCTAACTTTTCCCTAGTAAAACTTCTTTTGTAACTTTCACTTTCAAACCGCCTCTAAATCAAATAAATGCAGAGCCGCTGCCTGTTGTCTCCAGTTTCATTAAGATCTTAGTTTTATTACACTGATGTGCCAAGAGCAATAGTATCTGCCAAAATAGTGTGCTTAGTTAAATCTATGCTTGAACTCCAATTGCCCTGAAATTAAAACTGGAAAACAAAAACAACTCTGTAATTAACATGTCAGATCTTATTAGATCTTGAAAACTGGCTGTATTTCATCTCAAGGCTGGCAAAAATGACGAGAATTATCTGTGTGTAGTTAAATACCCATGACACTTTTGTTTCTCATATAGTTTCAGTATAACGATACATTTGACTTTTTGCCAGGGATATAAGCAGAGCAGCTAACCATATTTGGCATCAGTATTTAAGTGGTTTTGTACATGGTTTTGGCTGTTTTCTTTTTTAATAAAACCCACTATTCCGTTTAAATCATTACAGCTTGTACTAGTTTTCTCTATTACGGTGTAAATTTAGATTTTCTTTTGTTTGTTTACAAAATTTACAGCTTCTAGAATAAAAATTAATGCAGCAGTGTAAACTGCTTAGTCCAAGTAGGAGTACTAACATTTGACAGGCTACTTCTTGAATGGCCAGAAACTATTAGCTGCCTTTATTTGTTGCCAAACAACTAGATTTTCTTCTGGATACCAGTTTAGTATATTGGTTCTACTTAAAACATGCCATTACGTTTTAAAAATTGCCATTGGTTTACCTTTCATGAAGCATCAGTTATAAAAACATTCATTGGAGTCTGAAGGGGCCTCTGCATTCATTGCTGTTCTACATTGGGTCTGTGAGGGACACTAACAGAGCATTACAGTGCAGCCTGTCAATATGTCTGAATAAAATCGTTCATCTAGTCTTCAGCCCAGGGATCCCTTACTTATAGTCAGCTTCTGGTTTTCTTTTAAAAATCATCCTATACCAATTAATATAAAATTCTGCAACGTGCTGCACTTTTGAGGGAATTTTGAAAACCGTGAGATTGGTACAGAAGAAATATTTCTTCTTCTTACTCTTAGCAGAGAAAAAGTTATTCACCTATACAAAAATGCTTTGAATATGTGGTAACAACTCTGCTAAATTTTATGTAGAACTCTCGTCTCATCCAAAGAATCTTTTACAAAGAGGGATAACCTACATGATAGTATGGCACTTAGATACAACACATTAAAATAGATGTTAACTTGGATCAAATGATTTTTTAGTTTCATATGTGTTAACTTGTTATAGGAGTTATTTATTACCTTGACCATTTTCTGAAAATGAAGCAATATCTTATACCAATACAATAACTTTCATGTTCACTTTTCAAAGTTCATTTGACTTCACAGATAGTGAAGCAAAAAACTGGTCTAGAATAGAATTTGCTGATGTTACTCTGATTTATGTCTCTTATTTAGTAAAACTATATGGGTTAGCCTTGTTTGTTTTTAGAACTTTCTCCTGTTCGAACTTGTGATGGTTTAGACATGGCTGAACAATAACCAAGCCACATAGTTACTCACTCTTTCCCACCTCAGCAGGATGGGGAGGAGAATCAAGAGAGAGTTCTAGAACTTTGTGGGTTGCAATAAAGACAATTTAATAGAACACCACAAAGAGTAGACAGTTAGAATGATCATCAAAGGACATAGAAAAACGAGCAATACCTGGTGTAATTGGTCACTGCCTGCAGTCCAAAGCTCAGTCTGACAGCAGTCACTGTCCCTGCACTGTCCACGGTGTCTCCGCAGCCAGGCCGCTGATATCCATGAGCCTGGCATCACAGAGTTAACCCCATCCCCGCCAAACCCAGGACAGAACTCCATAAAATATCTTAAAATATCTACACTCACTTTCGAGATATATACAAAGTTAAAAAAAATGAAATACATTTTACTGATGTATAAGATCTGTAAGGAAATAAGTACTATGTATATTAAGACAACATAACTGGACCATTATGAAGATTTAATCTTGAACTTTAATCTTGAACAATTTCTATCGGGAAGTTCAGGAAGTTCTATATCTTCTTAAGATCTAAGGTCTAGTAAATCAAAGGCTAGACTTCCTGTCAAGACACACTTGCCTTTAACAGGAAGTTAGTTTCCAAGAACAGCTGTTTTACTTGAGACGTGCAACTTGCAGATCAGTGAAGTGAAAGGCTCACTTCAGCTGGAAAAGATATTTCACTCCCAAAAAGTCATTATGGGATACGATGTGACAAGGCATGCCCTTCGCTGACGTGCATTCCATATGGCACAAAATGCCACAACCTGTTCAAGTTTAGCGTGTACAAGATGCAGCCACATAGCTGTATTTTTCTTTTCATGTACACATTACTGTGAAACTGGAAGAAGAGAACTAATAGGAAAGTGTTTCAATGGTACTTGCATTCTCTCACAACTAATTCCTACCTATAGACATAATTAAAGGACCTAAAGAAAAATACTTTTCTCTCTCCCTCCCCAAGAGCCTGCAATGGTATTAACAAAAATATGAACTGCATTGAAGAGGAAAATTCCTCTATATGTACGTTTCCTGGGATAGAAATGAATTTGAATTAGCTAAAAACTATTTCAGGCATCTGACTGCAGTGCACAATGTGCAGGTGCACATTGTAATGTATTCTACCTTCTACTGGGTAGAACAATTTCTACTAGGAAATCCATGCATCACATAGCCTTTTTGAGCAACAAGATATGGCAGTTCGGAGTAACGGGCAGAGAGTATAAATACTTCTTTATTGAAGTTAAAGATAAATCTATGGGAGAGCAGAGTTGCATTAACTAAATTAACCTAGAAATTAGCATCAGTGAAGTTGAACTAGGCATGATTAAGTTTTTATTTAGATAAATAGAATGATCCCCTGGCTGTTATAAAATTTTACTTTGATATGAAATTCAATTTTTCAATGTGTTAAAAGTAATAAAAACTTGCCATATCTATTTGTGCAAATTTACTGAGGATTCTGGTGATTCTGAAGGATTTTAAGTTCTCTGATTAATTTTCGTAAGTATCTCCTTTCAGTTTTCTAATTTAATGTATGTACAAATTAAATAAACAAACTCCAATCAGTGACGTTTACAATACATAACTTCCATAGTTGAATTTTGAGGGAACAAATGTAACAGCTGTAAATTAATTGAATGATGGAGTCTGAGCTTACTAATTCAGACATTAAATAAACTATCTATTTGAACTCTTTCAGCCTGTGAAAGTTACAAAGAAATTAGTAACAACAATCATCCAGAAAATACTGTCTACAAAACTTTATTAGCTTCAATGGAAACCATGCAGATATGTATGTGAGACACACATCCCATGAGGGCATTTATCATAGAAGCGTTGAATACTTTTGGCGATAGGTGAAATGCTAGCTGCTGCAATGAAGGAAAAGCTGATCCACAGATGTTTCAAAACCTTTTGCACTGAACTGATGTTGAGAACAATAGTTCTAACACCTATTTTCTTGTGGTTTTTAATAAAATCAAATGCACATATCTCTAATAAAATATGGTGGGCATTTTCTGTGTGTGAGAATAAAACCATCAGAATTTTCCTCTACTTTCATTTATTTGTATATAGTTAAGAGTAGAATTACTTTCTCTGAGCTTAGGCAAGAACACCTACCTGTAATTCTCTGAAAGTGGACCACAGCTGTATTACAACTCAGAAGCTCTGCTAGGGTTAAAATTGCAAAGTCATTGGATTTTTCAGACACTTCAACTCTGAGATCTCCCTCATCCCCAGTGAAGGTTTATTAGAATGGTTGGCCTTAGAATAAACATATAAAACACTAATTATATTTCTATATTTCACTTGGACATTAGATTTCTTGCACAAAATATTTTCAGAAGAAAGGAAATATGTTTTAAACAAGTTCATACTTCTTCACAGCAGTCTCATTAAAAAAGAAAAGAAGAGGTGGTTTCAGTAATGGTACTTAAGTCTGTGGTAAAACTATGAATTATTGAAATTCATTAATTAAGCAAAATATTTGCTGAAAGTTGCTGCACACCTCTCTCAGTTTGAAGATTTTTCTATCAAAACACAGTCTCATTAAAATTTTACATGCTAATCAGTATGTTTCCAATTTCATTTTATGAGACTATAATTTTGCACTGAGGTTTTGAATTCTTTTCATTATAATTTTATGCCAATTAACTCAGAGGGGAAAAATGTAATTTACAGGTTTGCATAATTGCCCAGATGTTAAGATGTAGCACAAGTTGGGAAGAGAAACAAAGACTTTTTAAGCTTACAATTTCAAAAAGAAAATAACTCAGTTTATTTTCTCCTTAGCTGCTAATTTTGCAAAAGTATTTTTGACAGTATTCTGACTTTGATTAAAATCTGGAAATTATTTTAATATTCTAGTTTTTGGTACAACAGCTTTAAAAGGAAGATTTGATATAAAGATGGAAATCTGCTTTTTTAAAGAACATACATCAAATATAGACCTTTCTACCAAAGGTAGGTAAACATTATTATATTCAGTGGGAAATCTTGAAGGCTAAATTTCTCAATCACAAACTTTTTGTTGCTTTTGTATCTTATATAATAAAAATGTCTGTTAAAGTCTGGATCTATTTGCCACATAACTTTTCTAACACCTTCTCTTTTCTGACAAGAACTTTCTAGAAAAAAAATGTAGTTAACTATGTATTATATGTGCTTTATGGGCTTCATGAAAAAGACTAGCGGTGAAGAAAGACAACTCACATTGTGTCCAGGGGCAACTCATGAATACCTGTGAATATTTCACCTTAGAGCAATGGATATCTACAATCTTAAGCATAGAATTCCATCTAGTTAGCACTGAAGCTGATCCATACCACTAAAGGCATGTGTTTAGACCACCCATCATTTAAGAAATTTTCAAATTTAATGCCAGTTTTATATATTACTTCTTCATTTGTATTACAGAAAATACATATGGTAGAAATTTAAGGTAAAATTATATGATTTTTTTTTCTCTCAACTGGAAAAAATGTTATTACTATTTGTTATGCAAGGAAAGTATTGTCTGTTGTAAGTTATTTATATTATCAGCACAAAAATTATTTATAGAATGGCTAAAAATCTCTTGTTTCAGGCTTAAAAAAAGTCTGAGGAGTCTGTGAGGAACTAGGACTTCTTCCAGGGGATGTTTTGGGGAAGAAGCAGTAAATCACTTAAAAGCTTGTATATTTTTGTTAAACACCACGTGTTCATGATTCTTGAAGGCAATCGATTAGAATACATGGACAATCATCATGGAGGTTCTCTGGAAAGTGGCAGAAGATTGAGAAAAAATAGTACAGATAATATTGGAGGAAACAGAATGACAAAAGTATTTTCCAAATAAAAGCCAACAGCACCTTACACACAATTGGTATAGAAGAGAAGTTTCAATTTACACCATAAGAAACAGATTTAGAGGAAAACAGTTTTAAAATTAATCCAAAAATAAACACATTTTCTTCTAAAAGATACGTTTTTCTCTTACCTGGCATAACAGATGATACAAAAACCTTTGTAAGAGGAGGTAGACAATTTTCCACTGTTTAAAATTTGCTCTTCATCACTCAAAGAAAATAAACAAACAAAAGCCCCACAATCGGTTTTGCTATTTTTCCTTACTCCAGCTTTTATACAAAAGCTAAGCTACATGTATGGATTGTTGTGATTTTTTACTCTAGATTATTCGAGCTACTGCTACATCTCTTGCTGAATGAATACCAAATTTGGAAGTATGCAGTCTACAATCATAATTGAAAGCATGACAACACTTCATATATTAAAAAAAGCACCGGCATTATTCATGGAGCTTTTAAAAATCCTTGTGCATTCAATGAAAATTTTATCTATATAATAAAAATGTGAAAATGACTCTCTGATGAAATTCATACAATATAATAGAAACATGAAAATATGTTAAGAGACATAGCTGGATTCCCCTCCATGTACTTTCTCTCTTTTTTTTCGTTCTGATCTTTATGCTATTCTCAAGTTGAATACTTATATCAAAACAAATTTTGCCCTGTGCAATGGGTAAATTATTGTCATCTAGAGAAATGCTGAGGCTTAAAATTTGACAATGTGTTCGAGTAATTTAAGGGAAAAAATAATTAAAATATACAGGTTTGCCTTTTCATTATCTTTAATATCTTACTAGTGTACTAATACAAATGATTAGAATTATAATGTGTGGGTAAAGGTAAAAGTGATAGTGAAAAGATACTTTTGAGAAGGTATTTTTGACTGTTTGAAAACAGAAACTGCAATGCTATAATCCTGGAATATTTTATCAGCTTCTCAAATTAAGTTTATCACGTTACAGCCATTGTGTAGTGCTGGTTTTGAAGAGTAAGATAAATGCACTCACTAGAGGCTTATTCTTCATAGCAGCAGCTAAAAGTTTCTCAAAATACTTCAGGGAGGTGGATAGAAGATTTTAGTTCAAATCTTGATTTCTGTCTTCAAGTTTCAGATTGAAGAAAAGAAAAAAAGGGTAACGTTAACACAATTTGCTCATGTGAAGGTAAATACATGGTAAAAATAATGGCACATATTTCAATATCAATGTTCAATTTAAAAGATAATAGTAACAAAAAATATTACTTAGAAGCATGGGCTCCTAGTCTTCAATGTGCAACTTCTTTTGTTATAAATTCCACTTTTGAAGTCATATCATCTGCTTGAAAATCACATTTCTTTGCATTTTTAACCTAACATGCTCACATACAAAAGTAAGAAAAACAAATATCTGTCATTTTCAGCTTTCTATTTTCATTCCTCTGATAGAACCCTGCTGGAGTTTGTTTGCTTGGTTTCTGTCATACAGTCGAACCTCTTCTCTCCCACTGTTTATTTAATTCTTCCACACATTAAATAGAAAACTGAAGATGGAATGTTTTAAGCTAAGTCAGTAGTCTACACTTTTTCATTCAAGGTGATTGGTTCACTAGGATACATGTATAATCAATCATATACATCCTTATGTATCCTTGCAATCTTAAAGACAGCTGGGGGAGTGACAGATTTGATAGCCTCCATAGAGGCAAGATTTGAACTGAAGAAATGAAATGATGCAAAGGACCATCAAGAGTAAGAGCAGATCAGGAAAACAATGGCGAATGTAGCAGTGAGACAGAAACAATGGGACCAATGAACTGGGACAAAAGAATAATGATTCAGTGGGTAAAGAGTAATCAAAAAAAAATATGAGTCAGAGATGGCAGAAAAAGGAATTCAGATAAATTTATGAGTTGGAGTTGCAGATTCAGCCATCAAGACAGAAGGGAAAAAGTAGAGTTTTAAAAAATCATGATGAATGCAAAGCATTCACCCATACTAGAAAGGAACTAAATAAGCCTATTAAGAAAAGGTGACGGGAAGAGTGTCTCATTACATGATATGAAGAGGGTGGCGGTCAATGGAGTTCAGTCAAGTTAGAGGCCTGTGGCTAGTGAAGTTCCACACAGGTCTGTTCTGGGGCCAGTCATTCAACATCTTCTTAAACAACCTGGATGAGGGGACACAGCTTTCTGGTGAATCAGTCAGCCCTCCCAGTTTGGTGTCATCAGCCAACTTGCTAAGGGTACACTCTATCCCATCATCCAAGTTGTTGATAAAGATGTTGAACAAGACTGACCCCAGAACTGATCCCTGAGGAACTCCATTGGCCACAGGCCTCCAACTCAATTCTGTGCCCTTGATCACCACTCCCCCGGGTCTGTCATTCAGCCAGCTCTTGATCCACCTCACTGCTTGAGCACTGCCACACTGCTTGAGCTTTCTGATGAGGATGTTATGGGAGACCCTGTCAAAAACCTTGCTGAAGTCAAGATAGATGACATTCGCTGCTCTCACCTAGCGAGCCAGTTATGCACTCATAGAAGGCTATCAGGTTGGTGAAACAGGATTTCGCCTTGGTGAATCCATATTGACTCTCCCTAACCATCTTCTCCTTCATATGTTCATAACAAAGTTATTTCTATAAACCCAGAAATATAATGCACATAGCTAATGTACCTCTTTCTGCCTTAATAATATTCAGATATAACTCATTTCCAAAGTTAAATGTTTGCCCTTTAGTGATTAAAACTGTTTGTAACTTTTACTTCTGAAGTTGTAATATCTGTAACCATGCTGCAGGAAACAACAGATGTTCCTATTCTTGCTAAAGTGACAGAGGAGTTTTTTTCCAGGGTTTTTGGCTTCAGAAGGTAACCAAGCGAAATGCCACGAAGTAAGTCAGAATACATCAATTGAATTGACATCAGCTGCAAGGTATGAACACGTTGATTGAATCTGATATTTTAGTTTTCAAATTCTAGTGAAGAAGATTAAATTAGACTTTTATTCAGATACATTTCCTGCTTGACTCATGACTTAGAAACACTGAATAGCTCTGCAGTGAAGGAAAACTGGGGAGCAAAATTTGTACTTCCAGGTAATTTTTATTGAACGTTTATTCCAAAATAACAGACAAATATCATTTCTAGCACTCTGGTCTGATAAACAACTTTTATTGGGATTTTTTTTTTACACTTACAGGGCACAAACTGAACTTTACTGTATATAAGTTATTGCATAAATTACTTTAAAATGCATCAAAAATATATGGAATATTTATTATTTTATTGTTATATAAAACATCAAATTTATTAGTAATTTCAGAATTACAATCATCACAAAGCTATATATCAATATAGCTGTCAATATAGTGAGATCAACCTGATTTACTTTTACAATAAAACTTTTCTTAGTGAAGATTTCAGTAATGTTTATAATAGAAATATTGAACTGTAACCTCCAATCCTTTATTTATGAGTTGTGCAATTGCTGTATGACTGAAACAACAGAAGTCATTTCTTCTGAAGTACTAATTTTTTTGTTAGATTTATCCAAATGTTTGAAAACATTCATATTGACATAAAAGCAGAGGTGTCTGAAGACAGATAGGTGAGACAAATGAAAGTCTGGAACCATTTTAACCATTTTAACAACCAGAAGTCAAGAAAAACTAAAGAACATTGCTTGATGCCTTGTTTGAAAAAAAGTTGGTGATTTCAGTTTAACTTTAATCATGATAGATATTGTGGTTTTGCCCAGCCAGCAATGAAGCACCACGACAGTCTCGTGCTCATTGCCTCCCATTCACCCCCACGCTCCTTAGGATGGCAGAGATCCCAGTGACATGGGAGGAAAAAAGATAACCAAGGATGTTGTGGATCAAGACAAGGGCAGGGAGGGCTCGCTGACAATTACAGTTCCGGGGAAAACAGACTCCAGGACTCAACTTAGAGAGGAGAGGGGAGGTTATTCTTCTACCTACAAGAAACAGAACAGAACAAAAAGGAAAACGAGGAAAGGATGGTGACAAAATTACAACCAGCATTTTAAGTTCTCCCTCCCCCATCTGTACTTTCTTACCAGACCCAGCTCACTGCTCCCAATATCTCTACCTCCCCCGTCAATGGCTCGGGGGGGCAGGGAATGGGGTATGTTGTCAGTCTCTCTCAGATTGCCTCTGTCACTTCTCTCTGATCACATGAGGATGACTCCTGGCATTCTTCCCCTGCCCCAACATGAGGTCCCTGCCATGGGTCACAGTCCATAACGATCTTCTCTGTTGTGGATTCTTCCCAGTAGCTGCAGCTTCTGCTGATACAGGGTCCCTCACATGGGATGCAGTCCTTAGTGAGTATCTCTGGTGTGGGTTCTTCTCCACAGTTGCAGCTTCTGCAGATACAGGGTAATGGGACATGGCCTCTTCTGGGCATAGTTTTAATGAACTTCTTTGGTGTGGGTTCTTCCCAACAGTTATAATTTCTGTGAATATGGGGTCCTTCACACAGGACACAGCCTCTTCTGGCCATAGTCACTGCCCCTTCTGGCCATAGTCACTGCCCCTGGCATAGGGTCTTTAACAGAGTCACTGCCCCTGATGCAAGGTCTTTAACAAAATGCAAACAAATCTCTCTCTGTAGGATGCAGGCTAGTCTCTGCTCCAGCATATGTCCTCCTTTCTTCCCTCATTGACCTTGGAGTCCGCATGGTTACTTCTCTCTCTCTCCCAACTCCTTAAACCATGACCAGTCGAAAAAGAAGGAAGGATAGAAAAAGAAAGGAACAGGAAGAAGCCTCCTCTTATGGCTTCTTCTTCTTAAAAGTGATTATGGAGGTGTCTAACTGACTCAGCCCTAGAAGTGTATCTGGCTCAGAGCTGGGGGGAGTTTTGAGCAACTTCTTACAGAAGCCATCTTTACAGCCCTTTCCCTAATACCAGAAATGGCTGTATGTCAAACCATGACACAGACTACATCATAAGATTACTAGCAAAACAAGGATGCTCAATTAAAGCTATGAAACAACAAGAATAGAAACAGGTGCCTATTTTAGTCTTTGAAATGATCCTTCTAAGAACATGGAATGGTTGTACTCTTATTTCCTCTTTGAAGCTAATTTATCACTAAGAATACATTTTGTCCTAAGTGTCTCAATGTTGATTGTTAGACACCATATAACAATCTTGAACATTTTTTTAATTTGTCTTACTGCAGATTTTGAATCCCTTTTAATCTTGCTTTACTTTTGTATTTTACAGAATCTTCATATTAATAGAAGATACTTTTCTTGGTCTGAAATAGAGAACTAAGACGATTTCATAAGCTTCTTTATCTAAAAAAAAATATCCTATTTTATTCCAACTCTATATCAGAATAAAAACAGGGCACAGGACATAGACCAAACTCTTTCCTCTTTAGAATGAAAATTTGTGTGTGCAGTCTAGATAGAAGTCAGGGCATGCTCTATCAGAGTCCTTAATATCTTGATTGAAATGGTATGATATCATGATACTTTGCATTATGGACCTGCTACTTAGATAGTCGACATTGTTCTCAATTGCAGTTATTTATCATTGAAGCAGGATAATGAGAATATTTATCTCAATGACAACATTCTATTAAAACATTTTTAAAAATCATAAAAAGGGTATACTATATGTTAGTTTAGCTATGTTTCCTTCAAAAAGATTTTAAATGCAATATTTTTTGTGTACAGTAATTTTAAATACAAATATGTTCACTGTATTACAATTAGTTATTCAAGCATATTATGGTCTCATAATAAAGAAAATTACCTACATAATATCCTAATGTGTCTGATGGCAAGGATAGTTTAATTCCAGAACCTTATAAATTAGTTAGCTTCTCTCATCTGTTTGAATGTGCAGTAGTAAATGATTGACATCAGACAGCTAACAAAAATTTATCTTTTTGTGGGGTATTAACTCTGTCTTCTGATATATATTTTCCAGGTGCAATCTTATAGATTTTAAAGGTCAAGAGAGGTTCTCTTTCTCCTCTACTCTGCCCTGGTGAGACCACATCTGGAATATTGAGTCCAGTTCTGGGCCCCTCAGTTCAAGAAGGACAGGGAGCTGCTGGGGAAAATTCAGTGCAGTGCCGCCAAGATGATGGAGTGGAGCATCTCCCTTATAATGAAGGCTAAGGGAGCTGGGTCTCTTTAGCTTGGAGGAGACTGAGAGGTCACCTCATAAATGTTTGCAAATATGTAAAGGACAAGTGTCAAAAGGATGGATCCAGGCTCTTCTCAATGATGTCCAATGACAGGACAAGGGGCAATGAGTACAAGCTGGAACATAAGAAGTTCCAAAGAAACACAAGGAAGAATTTCTTCACTGTGAGGGTCAGGGAGCACTGGAACAGGCTGCCCAGATGGGTTGTGGAGTCTTTTTCTCTGGAGACATTCGAAAGCCACCTAGACGAGTTCATGTGTGATCTAGTCTAGGTGGTCCTGCTCTGACAGGGGGTTTGGACTAGGTGATCTTTTGAGCTCCCTTTCAAGCCTTAAAATTCTGTGATTCTGTTGTTCTAGTAAAAGATGTAAGATAAACCATTGTCTATGAAACACATTATGTTAATGAAATACTTCTCTTCAATAAACTCTGTGATATTCTCCTGACATCCAATTTTAAAGCAATAATAATATTAAATACCTGAAAAATCCAAACCTTGTATTAAGTCAAGGATGCATGGAATTACAGCCTTAACCATCTTTCTTAATTTTTTAGCAGAACAATGGAAAAATAAGCAAACATTTGGAGAAAGTCCGCAACCCAACCACTTTCTAAAGCCTGTTCTCTTCTTTTCACAACAATCAAAGTTAGTGTGCATGAGGGTATGTCACCAGCAGTCCTTTTATTTTTCCATCTGTGAACCTTTTGTCCAGGAATGTGTCTAATTTCTTTTGTAATGTGCTAATATTTTCTCTATCCACAGCCTCCTCTGGCAACGTATTTCAGAAGATCACTACCTGCTGAGTATGAAGTACATTATTAAGTCTGTTTTGAACTAATCTGCTATGAATTTCATTGCATGCCCCTGCTTCTGGTATTATACTGTTTACTGAATCTTTAACGATCCTTTCTTTAGTGAAGGATCTGTCTTCAGCCAATCCTCTACCTTTATGATTTTGCAAATCTCAGTCAAATCCTGTCAGCCTTTTCCTTACCAAACAGAAGTGTCTCAGTCTCCTTAACTTCATCTCATCAGGCAGGCACTCCATCGCCTCAGCCATTTGAGCTTACCACTTCCGCAGTTTCTTCTGAGATGTGGAGACAGGATGGCAGACCTTACTCAGGAGATGATGCACCATGGTTACACAATCTCTAAATAGTGCCCTTTGTCTTGCTCTAACACATCAAGCCAGTGATTTCAGAAAGCTGTGAACAAGGATTTCAAGATGTCTTTCACAATTGTACCTGTCAGTTTCAAGATCAACATGGTTGAGGTCAAGGTTGTTTTTCCCTAGAGAATTCCTCATGTTTGTCTTTATGAAGGTCATCGGCCACCTTTCTACCTGCTATCACAGTTTTATGGGGATCTTCTATGGTTCTTTGACATTGGAACAACATTTGGCAATCTAAAGAGCCTTCTGACATTTGTGATTGTTCTCCAGTTTGCTGATGAAGTTACCAAACAAAGCCTGTACTCACAGTCATCCTTAAGGAACAGTCTTGGAGAGAGAATGTTAAATCCTAAGCCTTTGCATTCCATCTTTTAACCAATTAGGATCCAGTGAGTCTTTCTCCTGTCCTCTGGCAGATTTGTCTCTTTCATGACTTTTACCATGGAATCTTTTAAATGCTTCTGAAATTCCAAATACTTCATATTGACTGAATCCCCTTCATAAACTTTTCACTGACGACTCCTGTTAGCATCACTCTGGCAGAATCCATACTGATTCTAAAGCTTTTGTTTATTATATATTCTTCTGTCACAGCAGTGACAAAAATTGGTCACCAATCTCTATTTCCTGGAATCCTGTCCTTGGCAGTTTTTGTAGAGTTAACATTGTCAATCTCAAAGTTCTCTAGTGCCAGCTGTTTGCAATGCTAGGTTGTACACTTTGGCTAGCAGACTAGCAGCCTCGTATTGGAGATATTTCAGGACTCTTGACTGAAAGCTAGCTGTTTGTGATTATTTCTTGATATCTGACTCACCTAGGTGATGTAATAGTTCCTATGTATTTACTTTGATCTGATCCAGCTTCTCTGACCTCTGCTACAGAGAAAGAATAGGTCAGTTGGTTGTCCCTGCTTCATAGCTTCAGTTAGGATCAAGTCTGAAAAGAAGAATTTATTGATAATTTTATATACAGGGTGATCACTTGGCATAATCTCTTAACATTAAGCCTTTCCACCAATTGCCTAGCTGGCTTCCTGCATTTGATGTGTCTAAGGTACTGTTTTGCTGTCACTTCGAGCATGCTTTGCAAGGCTTTAGGCCTGACCTTTCTAATTTAGATCTTCACATTTCTTCTCTACATTTGATCTGCCATTTTAATCTGTATTCCTTCTCTTGCTCTTTGAGCAATCTTTCCATTTTTTAGAGGTCTCCTGCAGCAGTCTCCTTAACTTTCTGAGGAACTTGTGCAAGGGACTTTTGGACTACTTTGGTTCCTTTTGAGTTATCACACATATTGTAATTAGGTTTCTAATATAGCATTTATAGGAGCCTTCATGGTGCATTCAGGCTTTTGAACAGCTCCATTTTGTCTTTAAAAATTTCTCTTTCTTTACAGTTTCTTTTCTGGAAAACAAATATCAGTTTGCTTGATTTATTTGCCTTGCTCTCTCCCGCTGCAGTCTTAAAAATATTTGCAGTGAGGTTTCTAGAACAGAACAGCTCTCACACTGATCCTTCTTGACCCAAGTCTTTTGCATCTCTCAGGAAAAAAATTCCAGAGTCTCTTTTCTCTATGACCTCAAAGACAAGTTGTTGTAGTAAACAGTCATTTACTGAGTCTGATTTTTTTTATCTCTGTATCACAGCCTCGTAAGGCATTGATAGACTTTGTTGAAATAGCTAAAATCTCGCACTAACACTCTTTCTCTCATATTTGTAGCCTGTCCAATCTTATTTCACATTTCCTGTTCATTATTTTTGTCCTGACAGGAAGCAGATAGTGTAACTCTCTGACAGCTTTTACTATTAGGAATTGAGGCATAGACCCAAAAAGGTCACCTGAGTGCTCCGCATTTCCTACAACACCATGCCATAGATTATATAATCCTTAGCTGACAGTGTCACTCTTGTACCACTATGTCCCACTTGTTTCTTAAAAAGTTGGTATTCTGATACTACTGTATCTGACTGTGATTATTAAGACCTTCCATCAGGTCCCTCTGTTGTCTATTATTACTGGATTCTCTTTTGGTGCCTATATTAGGTGTATATGGCAAGTTGTTTCCGAGGGGCGGTGGGGGGCTACAGGGTAGTCTTTGTGAGAAGAGGCCAGGAGCTGCCCCAAACTGGACATAGACTGTTTCATCCAGGTCCAGTGGACCCACTACAAGGCACAACTGAGCCCAACAGCAAAAATGACTGTGCCTCAAGGAAATGAATTTAAGAAAGGCTAAACCACTTTACATCAGAGAGGAGTGAAGGAAAACAAACAAACAAACAAACAAACAAAAAAAGTAAGAAACATCCCTATGAACACCAAGGCCAGAGAAGGAGGGAAGGAGGCACTTCAGGAACTGAAGCAAACACTCACCTAAAACCCATGGAAGAGACTGCACTGTTGAGCAGGCATTGGCACTGCAGCTTGTAGATGGAAAGTCCGCACAGCTGCCTTCATTTTCACTTTCTGCCTAAGTTCTGACAAATTAAGAAAAATAAAAATCTGTAAGAATAAGCAAGATTTGGAGTATTTTTCTGTGAGTTTGGAATGCTTTTCTGATTTTGAGAGACCCAAGTGGTTTTGAAGAGGAAGTGTAATATGGATTTTTCATATTGCACATCATCTTTTCCAAGACAGATTCTTCCTTTCTTACAGTGAAGAAGGAAGGCAAGAACAAGAGCTTTAAAGGTTCAATCTATATAAAGAAATAAATTATCAAGAAACACTAGAGTTTGGAAAGTATTCACACAGCTCTACTAGTCAGACAGTAAGCCACAGTAGCAACATATATTACAGTCAAGACAAGATTAAAGTCAATAAAATAGCATTATCATTCGTTAAATTCACTTTGTTAATTTTCTTAGCAAATGACAATAATTCCTTAAATAGCTAATTTATTAAATAACTAATTTATTTAAATAACTATCTTTAGCACTTACCTGATATTACAGTGGAGTGAAATATACAAAATTTCATTGCCAAGTGGGAAAAGCTTTACAGGCAGCTGTTAATTAGGTAAACTCTTCAATGTAAATAGGTGGATATTTAAGAAAGCGTATATGAAGAATGGTCCAGATTACATCCAGAATGGTAATGCTTTATGCTTTAAAAATAGATAGGTAAGGCAAGAATAATATTTAAACATACACACAGCTTGAACATTTTCAAATGTTCCCCTTTTAAGTGAGAGATAAAATAGATTTAATTATATTAAGTCATGATTTTAAGAAAGTAAAAACTAAGTACATCATTTTTTCAAGGTGTCTGAAAAAGAAAAAGAGGGTTTTTTTAAGTCTAGATCAATACTACCCTTCTCTTGATGCCAATTTTATTACTCTTTTTCACTTTATAACTTCTATTTATACTGAGTCCTTTGAGTCCTAAACTGCTTTTTCTGCATGTCTAGCAGCTTGTTATAAAACCTTTCTCTCTTGGTACTTTGACAGCACATCAACCAACAAATCTCACTTGTGACAAACTCTAATGATTGAAGCACATATCTTGATTCCTTTCAGTACTTCAATACATTTCTGATTCAATACAGACTTTACTGTTATTAGCTCATCTCGCCTTTTACTGTCTCTTTTCATCCATCAAGCATAAAATACATGTCAATCCAACAATCACCAGATTTGAAAAGTTTGAGAAGGTGAGAATAGCAATATTAACTTTAATTTCTAGACTATGTTTTTAATATGCAGGCTTGGAAAATGCTACTTTGTTTTGAATTGGTCACCCATCCACCAGAAAATCCTCATGCTAGTTTTCTTATCACTTGAGAAAACTATGAGGGGACAATTTACTTATGAAATAACTCATTAAAGTTGTAACACCAAAATATTGGAGAAATTAGTATAGTAATTCTTTATTTACAAATGTACTTATAGACCTATTGTGAAAAATTTTATAGCTCATTGGGGCGAACATTTGTTTAACAGTACAGATATATTAAACACGACAGTTATCACAACCGCAGCTTAAAGAAGGTCATATGCAGAATGTTTTCAGTGCAAGTAATTCCACTGGACATTTAGCCATTATATTCTTGGTTGAGGTTTTTTCTGTTTTAACATCATCTTGACACTGGACTATATTCAGACACATCCGTTCTGTTCTGTACAGCATATAAGTACTGAATGAACATTGAACATGTTTTGGATAGACAGAATATTTCCACAATAATGTTTGATTTTTAAAGGAAGGAATAGATGCTGAAGGATGGATGACAGTTCAGGCTTTTAATAGCTATGCTTGTTGTCTATTTGATTTGAATAGTAGAGCTGGACAAAAGTCAGCAGTAGTGAGTCTCTCAGGACAAACCTAGTGAACTATAAGTATTGCTGTAAATTGAAGGTAAGGGAAGCGACAAAAGGTGAAGCACACATTATTCAGAGTTTTTGGCTAACAGACCAAGTGAGGACTGGACAGATGGATGGAAACCATGATCCACATCACCAAATTTTATGAAAAGACTAATGAACTTTGTATACTCATTGTATATTAATTAGTCACAGTAAATTCAAACTGAGGAATATTAATTTTATATTTAGAAATTAATAATTTAAATTAAATTTTAAATTTAACTTTATCTTGTTGTATTTTATTTCAAGCAACGCTTAAAAAAAGAAACAGAGTCTTTATCTACAGTTATAGGTTTTGTTAACTATAGTGATGTTTTGTTAACAATATTCCCTTGAGGTAAAGCAGGCCAGCAACTTCCAAGGTTGTATTAGAAAAATTACTGCCAGTAAGTCAAGGGAGATATTCTTTCCCTCTACTCTATACTGGTGAGACATGTCTGGAGGACTGTGTCCAAGTCTGGACTGCCCAGTAAAAGAGACATGGACATACTCGAGTGAAAGTCCATGCAACAATCAAGGTCCTTTGAAATGATTAATGAACTAGAGTAGTCTTCATACAAGAATTAGCTGAAAGAGTTGGAATGGTTTTGTCTGGAGAAGGTTGAGGAGGATCTTCTCAGCGTTCATAAATAACTGAACAATCTATGCTACCTGATCTGTCTTCAAGGAGGGAAATTGGACTAGGTAATCTCTAGCAGTCACTCACAATCACAGTCATGCTGTGATTCTGTGGAGACATCTTCCAAAATAGGTTGTGAGTTGAAAGTATATTTGTAATTGTCCTGTAAGATGGACTTGAAACAAGTTTTTCTGTATATAGTGAGATGATAGTGGACATGAAAAAGTTTAAGTCTAGCACAGAATTATTTGAATCCAATTATGGACCAAAAGACCTAAAAGATACTTTTATATGTGTATATATGTATAATTACATAGATATATTAATTGGATGAGAAAAAAAAACCAAGAAATTAGAAGGGTTCATCCACTTTTGTCACCAGACCTCTTGTGTACAAAACAAATGTACAGTTGGGTGACATTAGTGCCAAAAAGATCCACATTGAAAGGAAAAGAAAATTGAATAACATATTTTTGTACACAACACAGATCACTAAAACACCACAGATGTATTTTATCTTTGGCTTGCAAAGTTCACAATCAACACCATCATTTATTTGTCTGACATCCTAATAGAGCTTTTGTTGGTGGAATTCTTCAAGGTAATGCATTTTGTCCACTCTAAAGCAGTAAGTCTCCAACACAGTTTTCTAAGACAGGTCTCTGGATATAGTAGTGATCCATTAACATCACTCATGCAGGATTCTACGCTGAATAATGCAATTCTGGACTAGTGCCACAAGATTTCTTATTCTATAGTTTTCAAAGGAGACATAGTGTATTTTAAATGTGATTTATATTTAATCAACCCTTTTGGAAAAATCCAGTATTTGGGATTTTTGCCAAAACAAATGATTTCACACTTTCACAAAGATAAAAAGGTATAGAGGAAATTTCTTGAAGGAAATAACACTCAGCTTCTGTGAATGCAGAAAAATATAAATAACTCCAAATGTGGAATAACTTCAGGCTTCCTAAATATGGCAATTGTTTTGTTAGAAATGGAATAAACCTGTTAATTAGACTCTCTCCTCTCCATTATTAAGCTGGTAGCAGATTAATCCTATCATGTGCACATATATATTGAGCTTATTCTCTTATTTTAGCTTCCTTTATGATTGTGCCCCACACTGTCCTGTTGACACCTACAAGATAGGCCTGGGATGGTACGAAATCATACAGAGATTCTTCTTCAGGTTTGAATACACAGTGTGAATACCAGGTAGCTAATACTAAGAGACAGTGATATTTTGTATATTATAGAACTCCAAATCTTATGTATAATCAGTTTATGGTTTGTATCCACACCATCATAGCTACTAATTTGCTAAAAAAATTAATGATTTTTAGATTTAGCTACATAAAATAAAGGTTGTAAGCATGAATACTCAGGGACTATACTGCTAATTTACATTTCAGGCATTTCACTTGAATTAATTTCAAAACCAATATTCACTCACTTTTGTAGTAATGTACCTGAAGGTAAAAGGACATGTGGCCCATCCAGACTTTGGTTATGTGAGACTGTAAGCTGCATGAGGCTCAGACTTTGGCTACATCAGCCTGGGAACAGTGGGCCTGAAGAATCGTCAAGGACAAGTTGCTTGTTAGAGTATAAATATGAAGGCAGCTGTGAGTGTGGGAAAGAAACTGTGTAAGCTTAAAAGAATGTAGTAAAGCAGAACCTGAAGGAGTATGTGAAACTGCAAGGCTGATTGCAAAAATTACAGCTGGAAAAGACCAACCAGAATTATTGTAACCAAGCTAGCTTTGTATTGCTTATAAAAGCCTGATGCTCGCTAATAAAGTGGAGAGTTATGACCTTAGCCATATTGGTGTCTGTCATTTCTCTGTGGTGCTCTCTCTAACACACTTTCTAGTCAGTAAAAGCCTGTTAGCCAAATTCATAATGCAATTAATGCCAAAAAATTGCCAGAGGTTCACTCTACTGTCTCCATCTCTTAGTTGTTGTTGCTATAATTCTGCTTTCATGGAGGTCTAGCTGCAAAGAAACCTATAATTCAAAGCTAACTTACACACCTGTATAGATAATCTGAAAAAATCTTTTCAGTCCCTTCAGGGTGAAAGATGCAACGAAATAAATTGATTTAGGTTTTTTGACATTTACGATGACAACACTGTGAGATTTGTAATTTAATACTCACTTTAGCAAAGTATGTTGAAACATATTTCCCAAAGAAAATTGAACATTGAAAAAGTTGTTCCAAACATCTCAGGTATATTATATGCATCTTACAGAATTCCATTGAAGATTTATTATATGCTGCAAAAAGGGATTTGGAAGAATTATGTTTAGGTAACATGAAACTTCTGTCTTACACTAGAGAAAATAAGGATGGAGCTATGCTGCGTATTTAACTTATGTTGTAATTTAAGATTTTTGTTCCTTTCTTAAATTATTTAAACCATGGACCAAATATATCACATATTTAAATGGCTTTTACTGGTTCATACCCAAACCTTTCAAGCTGTTCTTTTATTTTAATACATATGCAGAATTTTAGAAGTGTTTAATTTCATAGACTTTGCAGTATTACAGAAGGGAAACATTGTAGTGATATGACAGTCTACAACAGCATCGTTTTTCCATTCTACTTCAATGAATCAAAAAAAATATTGAACTACTTGGAAACAAGCTACTGCCTTTCTAGCAGTTTCCCTCTTTCAGAACTGTCCAGCACTCAAATTGTCATTTATTTACTTTTAAATCTATTTATCAGGATCAGGCTGAGAATTCATATAAGAAATCAACCTCACAAATATACTCTGGTTTATATCTACATCACTGAACAATCTCTAAAATATAGGGTTAATGTAGCCTTAACATGTAAGTTACAGGCTGTCAGGAGTAAGCTCTCAGCTCTGCACATTGTGGAAGAGGAGAGAAACATGGCTACTGTGAAGTTGTTCAGTATTTTCATCAACATCAGAAAAGTTTCTGTCTTATGACATGAAAGCAGAATTACCCAAGACAAAATAGTGGACAAATCAAAAAAGTAAATGAAGCTTACTCAGGAGAAAGCATACATACTTCACCATTTTCACTGAGCCATTACAAGACCAAAAGCCGTGTGCCAGAGTGTATAGACAAACATCATCTAGACTACAGTAGGCCAGGGAGAAGAATCTATTATTAGTTCCCAAACACAGCACAGAGGACAATTAAGCACCTCTGGATTTAACTGTCAGGTTGAGACCACTGCAAAAGGACTTTCAATGAGGGTCTCTAAAAAACCTATCCAGACAGGTATAAAAGTAAGACTTGCAGAAGCAACTTGTATCATGAAGGTTATCTCAAACTGTTATTCGTTGACCTGGATGCATTTGTCCCTGAGGTGAAACAGCAAGGTATTCAAGCCAAATGTTGAAGGAAAGCATGCTTGTGCATAAAACATGAGCCAAATAATTCAATGAGAAGGTAACATTTTTGCCAAGTTTTTCGAGTTATCTTGGCAGGGTCAAGCTCTGCAGAATGTAAGTTACTGCTTTTATTTTACTTTTGGATATTAACATGTGGGTGAATCAAAAATATATTGAATACCTCCTTAAATGTCCCAGAACAACACTATTATATTTTAAAAAAGCAAGAGAGACTATTTGATTTGTGATATCAACACTGTCAACTTTAACTTATTTTATTCCCAATATAAATATAAGCTATAAAAAACAGTAGTTTTATTTTTTTATGTATCTACTGATTTCATTTTAATGTGCTTATCTAAGCTTTTTGTCCAAAAGTTCTCAAATCATGACAGAAAGCAAATAGATAGACCATTTACAGAAAGTTACTTACAGTAAGGTGTTGGAGAACAACATAGGAGATTAATAATTTGATTTTTGTCTATGTTGTGAGATAATTTATTATTTTTCTATCACAGAAAAGTGTTGGTTCTCTTCTATGTGATATAAATATTAACACTTTAAATAACATATANATATATATATATATATAAAATCACATGTCTGTGCGTGTATTTATGTACAGCTAAATGGTCTCATACCGCTACTAAACTATATGGAAATCACTGTGATCATCTGCTCTTGTATTCATACAACAAGCTTAATGACCTTGAAGTGTATGCTTTTATGAGATAAGAGAAGAAAAGAGGACTGAATTGCTGCTGTTGCTTTTATGGTTGTTTCAGTGTATGGCTTGGAGCTCATTTGTTAATGACCATGCAAATATTCAGCACATTTGTAAAAATTAAAATTATTTTTCCTCATGCATATTTATGTATGTATGTGTATTTTAGATCTCATTAAAGCAGTTCACAAAAGATTCTGTAACAAGCATCTCACTTCCAGCATTGTCCTGGAAATATATTTTGTTAAAGGCAAAATGTAGGAAAATTCTTATACATCCCTAACTTGAAACAAATAAACAATCAGTTTTACTTCCCACCACAAGCCTGGACTAACATTTTCAGCATCAGACTCTGAGTTGTGCATTTCTGTATTCTTGCACAGTGAGGACTAAGTTCTACCACTTTGTGAAATTGCAGCGTGACATTACAAAGAAGCAGATAAAACGTTGTGGGTTAACCCTTAGCTAAGTACCCACATTGCTACTTTCTCAAGCAGACTGATATCCAGACAGTCATTGAACAAAGGCCACCGTGGAAGTTACCCCTTCTTCCTAGATCCATTTTTACTGTTCAGCATGACATTATATGGTGTGGAATATTCCTTCATTCAGATTGGATCTCCCAGTTGGGTACGCTCCCAACTTTTTGCCTACCTCCAGTCTACTAGCACTAGGGGAAAGGGGGTTCAGAATGGGAAAAAGACAGTATATTATCAATAGTATTTTAGTCATAGATCCAAAGCACAGCACCATATGGGCTGCAGTGAAGAAAGTTAACTCCACTGCATCCAGACCTAGTACAAACAATAGCAGGTTGTTTTTTTTAAAAGATTTGTCTGTGCAAATAGTGCATTTCTGTGTAAAAATTCCTCCTAATTGTATCGACAACCAGCCTCTGTGGCAAAGTATACTTTTATCTACTTCTGAAACCAAGATTTTCTAAAAATTCATTAATATCATCTACTTACAGGAAAACTGTTTTCTAATTCATGTTTCTCAGAAATAAAGTGGCTAGGTTTTTTATTTTTGAATGTAAAACTTAATTTGCAGTGAAGGTAATCAGTGACTGAAAAAAGTTTGTCAACTGGGAAACATAAGAATGAAGAAGAAATTATATTAAGCTATGTTCATGATATCTTAACAAGATATATAGTACTTATATGCATGTTATGATTGGAGAGAATAATATGTAAGAAGGCAACGTCACTTCCAATGGCATGATGAAGTCTATGTTCCTAGCACATCCCGTAGGTTTGAGCACATACTGTTAGATGCTGGAAAGACTTTCAGTTCATGTGTGTGTGAGCACATCTACCCAGCAACTCCATGTTAGGGTGGCATATAGGAGATGTTTTCCATGGACATTCAAAGGACAAAAACTCCATTGTTTGCCCCAGCATGCTCTATCAAATAAATATAAACCTACTCAGAGTGGAATTTCTCAACACATTCCATATTCAAGAAAAATGTACAAGCTATCCCAGTATAAGTTAGCACAGGAGAAACAGAATCCATCCTATATTGTAGGATGGAAGGAATACAGTCTTGTAGTAAGTCATTAGGATGTAACTGTTTACTGTTTCTATTTGCAGTTTAAAAAGCCAAATATGTCACCAAAAAAGTGACAAGGAATTCAACAAGAGCAGAACAGAAACTAGGTGTTGTGAAGACAAAGGATACAGACACAGAAAAAAAAATGGATGCAAAGTGAAAGTCATGAGTAAAGTTATCATTCTGTACTTTTTTTTTTTTTTTTTTTTTTTTTTTGCATAAGAAGCACTTCAAGGTGCTCTCAACCATTATATATTTAACTCCTTCTCTGAAGACATTCACAGTCCCTACACTTGGGAGGTCTTCACAGCAGAAGCATCTTCACTTCACCCATGTAAGATGCCATCCAGTTTCTTTTCTGGCAAAAGGAGGATTGTTTGCATGCACCAAATATTTGTAGTGGCCAAACCAGTACATGGTCAATTGAAGTGATTTGACAGTAGTCAAAGAGTAGTCAAAGCACTTCAAGAGAGTGTTAATGTATACAAACACAAATGCATACACAGTCAAGACTGGGTGACTTTAAAAATACTGTTTTAGGTGAATAGTACTTAAATGTTGAGCAAGTGATTGAAAAAAAAAGGGAAAAAAGACCACTCAGCTACTCAAATTGAATCAGTAAATGACACATGTACATTATAATCTTACATTCATCACTTCATTTGCAATCTGCTTCAGAATCTCTTGCTCAAAGAAGACATATAATACCTAAAGAAATTGTAATTCAATAAATTCATGTAGTTATGCCATGTTTAGTTAAATGAGGCTTTATTGTTATCAGTTTAAATTATTTTTTAAAAATTTGGTTTGGTAAATTGAATTTTGGACCATCATCTAACACTTGCAAATTCATTTTGAAGGTTCAAGTAATATTACGCATTGCTTTAAAAACTGAATAATAATGATTAAATGCTTCATATTAATCTTAAATACTCTCAAAGGTTCTTTTCTAATAAAATAACGTTAAAATATAAAATAAGGGAAAAGTGTTAAAGAAAAAAAGGCAGGCTCTCAAGTTCCTGATAAATTCAACTACTATTTAACAAGAAAGCTGAATTATTGTACAGCTAGTCTCAAACTAGCTCACTATTGCACTCACACTATTGCAACTCTTTCAGAAAAAGAAATAGAGTAGCCTTTAACTTAGACAACTTCTTCCTCCAACTTACTTAAATACAAATTATCTGCACAAAGAGAATAACAACTAAGATATCAACACCATATCCGTGTTTAAAATTTTAAGGTTATCTCTTTTTTGGACCATTTTGTTATTTTTTTTCTTCTTACTTTTCAACTCAGTTGGAAACATGATGCAAAATACACTGAAAAGCTGAATTTTTCACTGTAACAACAGGTATGATAAAAGTGCCAAATATAAGATGTACATCAGCTTTTCCAGAAGTCTAACATGCAGTAGCGTTCAGTGGAATGTCACTGTTTTGTCTGACGGAAAGAAAGGCAGCTCAGATTTCAGGTAAGTTTTATGCTTCAAATATCCCCTGCTGAGCATCATTTCATTTTGTGCAAACACCTTTTTCCTTAGATCAGTACTTCTCTTGCCTACTTATTGTTACAGGTTATGCCTGTTGTTTCTCACCATGCCAATATGTACCACGGGGAAGAGGCTTGTTCTGTTTTCTTTTTGGTTCTGAGGAGGCTGCCAAAACTATCTCTTCTCTCTGAAACCATCTCTTCTGCTGAAAACATCTCATCTGCAACCAGGAAAGCTAAAGTCATTTTAAAATTAAACCTGGCCAGGAAAGCAAAGGAAATCATGAAGGGATTTTTCAGCTACATCAGCAGCAAAAGGAAGATGAAAGGGAATATGAGTCTGCTGCTGAATACAGAGGGT
>WBNH01006320.1:207161-259230 GCA_013401255.1 Urocolius indicus | reverse complement strand
GGTACACTCTGTCCCCTCATCCAGGTTGTTGATGAGGATGTTGAACAAGACTGGCCCCAGAACTGGCCCCTGTGGAACTCCACTGGCCACAGGCTTCCAACTCCATTCTGTGCCATTGATCACCATCCTCTGGACTCTGTCATTCAGCCAGCTCTCGGTCCACCTCACTGTCCATTCATTCAATTCACACTATCTGAGCTTTCTGATGAGGATGTTATGGGAGAGAGTGTCAAAAGCCTTGCTGAAGTCAAGGTAGATAACATTCACTGCTCTCCTCTCATCTAGCCAGCCAATCATGCCCTTGTAGAAGGCTATCAGGTTGATCAAACAGGATTTCCCCTTGGTGATTCCATGTTGACTCTCCCTGATAACCATATTTTCCTTCGTATGTGTAGTGACTACATTCATTCACCTTGCCTAACATTTCATTTTAAGGCAAAATAAAAATCTTAAAAACATTACCATCAAGGGTTTGGACACCTAGTGTGATAAACTCCTTCTCTCCTGCCTCCTAAGACATAAGCTCATGTTAGTTTTGGGAGCTTTGGTTCATGGAGCCTTGGTTCCATCTTAGTACTAGCAAGCTCTTCTGCAGACTCCTTTCCAGAAGGTTCTTTAAAAACCCAGGAAAGTTAGAGCCATTGAATTATAAATTTATCTACACTAGAATTTCCTACAGAATTGCAGCTGTTTTTCTTCCAAAGATTTCTCTAACACTAGTGAGCCATTATTAACCCTGTGGGAGATGCCATGCTTTGGTCTAAAATTATAATAATCTAATACTTAGACTAAAGCCAGATTGTTAGTAAATTTCCTTGAAGCTGAGATTAAGCTCATCAGGCTGATATTCTTGAAACTGATCTTTTATTCAGTTAAAAAGAATAATAACTTTCACTCTAAGTAGAGGCATCCAGTTGGATTTTCCCTTTTAAAGAGAACAGCTGCTATTTTTAATGATTTATTGCCAGTATCTTCCCTGTTTCGCACTTTATTTCTTTCAGAACCCCCCGATGAATACCATCTGGTTCAAGTGATTTACTAGGCTTGCATTTCAAGAGCTGCTTCATGACATCCCAAATTAAGACAAGGAAAATACAGTCTGAGTTTCAGGAAAACCTTTTTGACAGATCTATTAGACTACGGAGTAATCTTTCAGTGGGAGTCTCATTGTCTGAGACATTTATAGCAAGACTGGACAAAGCATTGATAAAATATACTGCAGGGGACAATTCTGCATTAGCAGAAGAGTAGTTTAGATATATGGCTCTGAAATTGAACTGGTCAGAAAAAATTTTCAGGGAGCCATTTTCTATCAGAAAATATGGTTCTGACAAACCTACAACTACGTTGCTAATCTGTGCTGATTTTGCTGAATATTGTTTAAAAAAAAGAGGAATTTTATTGTCAAAATGTCACATTGCAGTCTTTTCTGAATAAAGAATTACCCTTTGTGTGTATGTGTGTGTGTGTGTGAAATATTTCTTCATCTCATTTCTGTACTATATTCTGAAACAGAAATAAAATTAAATTCAAATACTTTCAATAAATATTTCCAATAACCCACATTTACTGCTTTCCCTCCAGAGTTGTTCTTCCTAGAGAGATATGGAAAAGTGTAGGTTTTTTCCAGTCAAAAGATGAAAGCAAAGAAGAAATATTGTAGAGCTGCACCATTGAAAATGGCTTCCAACACACTTTTGAAAATTTTCCATGGCAAATGTCATCTCTTTATGTTCCACATTTACAACACATTTCTCTCCATTTGCCCTTTCTCTATGTCATTTCAATTCCTGGTACCTCACCTCCTTCCAGATTAAAAGAATAGGAATGTGCATTTTGCTCTGAGAAGCAGAACTGAAAGGCACTTCACAAAAGCTTATATTTTTACTACTGAATGTCTTTCCCATACCCTGTGTCTTGGCTTCTTTATTGTCCTTGCGTTGCTTTGCAGCTTGGTTCTGCTTTCATTGATGTGCTTTATCCTTACAGCTATAATGTAATTGGAAATCTTAATCATGGTTGAAATGATTCTGAAGACAGTCATGGAGAAGCAGTCCAAATCTGAGGTGGATTGGATATGCTTTCTAAAGCTTGTGTGATCACAAAAGTTCCTGGAAATCTTTCTGCCCTTTACAAGAGTAGGAGACAAACTACAGGTTCCTCTTATGAATAAATCAACTTTCAAAAGTGTCAAAGCCCCATACTTATTTTGAAGACTGACAGCCAGTTTATTTTTTTAAAGGTAGCAGCTTCTAGAACTGTTTTGTTACTATTTTATCTATAGACCTTATTGGGATTTCCCCTCATTTAATAACTACTTGAAGCCTACTATCTTCCACAAACTAAAACAAGAATCTGTAAAATGCAAAGACACCTTGACTCCCACTTACATTCCTCCCAAAGATAATTTCTTTCCTTTTTATTTTCTCACAAAATTTATCTTTTCTACTACCAATAAAATTATCTCCTGCTACCAGTAGAAAACTACCTTGCTGTCTCTAACAAACCCTGCATGCTTCCCACACATATCTTGCTTCCTTGGAGAGGATCTGAAAGACAGGAGAGTTTCCTTCTTGCTTTGTGGGATCCATCTGTCTTCCATAGAGGACTGGAAGAGTGAAGCATTCCCATCCTCATGTGAAGAACCATGCCTATAGGTAATTATCGCTGTTCAACCATACCTCAGCAACTATATGATCATAGCTTGTAAGGTTGAGGTAGAGGTAAGGTTGGTAAGATCCCCTAGCTACCACCCTAGTTTTAAGGATCTTCATCCACTCCTAAGTTTTAATATAGCAGAAGGTGGATACAAACTGGGCATATTCTGGCACTGATTCATAATAATCCTCTTCTGTCCTGCATGAAGAGATACAAGGTTTTAACAGGGTATGGAGAAAGACGGTGCTCCACGGTCCCATTTGATTGCTTTTTAACAAAGTGAAAACTGAAAAATAGCTACCTAGAAGGTCCCATGGCCTTGAGAGAGAAAATCACCTGAACTTGAGGTGCAGCACAGAACAAGGAAGGAGATCTCTGGGTTCTTTTATAGGCAGTAACTATGAGCAATAATGTCCCATGGTTCATCTGGGGGAAAGTGAGGGATGAAGGAAAGTCCCAGATAGGCCAAAAGACGTAGGAAATGTGATTGAAATTTTTTGAAGGATTTTTTTTATAATGCAAACAGCCACACCCATTTTCAGGGAAACATTTATTTCAGCTCCTTCTGTAACATCTGCTGTAGGACTCAAGTCAGGACTTAACCGTACTTAACACAACATAAAGGCATTGTGTGTGTACTCTCAAATTCTCAACAAGCCTCTAACTTGTTTTAGGCAATATTCAGGTTCACTGCATAGGTTTTTTTTTCTGCGTATTGTGCACATAAGGGAGAGGTCAAGCTCATCATTTATATATGAGCACAAATACACTGTGCTTGTATGTATTCATATAAGCCTTTTGCTTAAATATAGCTAAGATGATTGATTTTGGCTCTTGCTAGTAAAGGAGAGACCCTTTCTGACAGCTGTCTGCCCAAAGAATGGAATTGTGCCTTCCCAGCTGCCAGCCAGCCCATATATAACCTGTGGATATCAGTTGACCTGCAAGCTGTTTACTTTCTGCAGCAGATTCATTCCAGTTGTTGGTCATTTTCCTCGCAGTTTAAAACCTGATGTTCAGTGACCACACTGAAAGGAATTGAAAGGATACAGGAAGGCCTAAGTATCCCTCTCAAAGGCTGAGGCGAGGCAGTTCAAGGGACCACTGCGATTTTGAGAGTGTGCTATGTAGAGAAGATTTGAACTCACATTTCCATGTCACGTTCAGCCCTGTGATGGTGGAACAGTGAACTTGATGTAGGGAGATAAGTTAGATATTTACTTACGTTTTCAGTATTAAACTGAAAATGACTTGTAGCACAAATAGTACAGTCTGCCCATCATGAAATATCTGTGCATATCTGTGATAAAGTGTCATTAATCTGCTCATTCGACCCCGTCATTCGGATCCAATATTTGATAATTAGCTTTAACTACTCCTAAGATGTTATTCTTGTTCATATCAATACACAAAGTAATATCCCTGATATCTAGTAGCAAACATGAAAGACATTGATCTTCTTAGGACAGGAGTAAGTTCATCTACTGGACAAACATTTCCACTGCTATAAGGGAAGCAAAATCTTTCAGATTCCAGATTGCACACTATATTAACCTTCAGTTAATACCAAGGATTCTTTTTAAATGGACATTAAACACACATATTATTTTTTTTTAATCCAAAACATACTACAGATAGGACTTCAACACTTACAGATAAAATATCATTGTATACTGAAATAGTAATGACTAGCAAAATCAACAGGCATACAAGTAGCAATTGAGTAAGAGAGTTGAAACTATGTCCTAGAAGTTCCGTCAATGGATCAGAAAGCATGTTTGTATTTTATCTTTGATTTTAAAAGTATAAAAGAAATTGCTTGCCCCTCTACTTAGGCAAAAACAAAATCAAGGCAAACACCAATTTCATTGAATCTGCATTACAAAAACTAAGCCTCCTGTGAAAACAGTGCTGAAGTATAATTGACTGTGCTACCTTCTAGCTTAAGGGGCTAAGATATTGCCAGATCAAAGAGGTCAGATTTCAAATAGCAGTGGTTATTTCAGATCCAGGGAATGCTATTACATTTAAAAGTTATTATAATGCAATTTAATGCCTTTGCTTGTTTACATTTTATTTCTAGCATATAACAAAACGATTACAGAAAAACAACTATCTGAAGGTTAAAACAAATTTCATGATGATCTCACTTTTAATTATTTAGTGTTAGATGGTTAGATTCTGACACTTTTGTTCACGTTAATGTCTTAATCCATAAATATTTCAACTAATTTAAACTGTAGTATGACTTTGTCTCCACAAAAAAAAAGAGGATGAGAATCTGAATTTTTATTTCTGCAGGAAAAAAACACTGCCATTTATTCTGGATCAGATATACTAATTGATGTTTTGCTGTCCCACAAGGAACAAGACAAAATATTTCTAACTCTTTCTTTGGTTAGTAGATAGAGACGTAGCTGACATGATGAGTGGACACACTTGCAGTAAAGCATTATCTTTGGACATAACCTACTTAACAGAAAATGAGTATTTTACTAGCAAACTAAAAAAATCACATCTCATTTTCACTACACAGGAGAGGTGACAATCAAAGTATAATGTTGCAGCCTACTTCCAACTAGCCACTCTATTCACTGATTGTCCACAATGCAAACAGAAAACACTATGCTCAATAAGTAGTATAGATAATTCTGCCCACTTCCTACTCCCATAATTCTGATAAATTCTCTCAAGTTGCTGCCAGACTACATAAGGGAAAACTAAAGTCAAATCAAGTCCATTATGTATCTTTGCCTGCTGAACTCAATTAATTTGGGGTGACAGTATACAGGCAACCTTTTTTGTTTCATGTATGAGTTACTTGTTTCAGGTCTCACTTACTAATAGGAACTTGGGGTAGTGCCTCTAAATACTCGGATTCTTGAAAGTGAATGTTAGTGCTCCTGAGAGATACTGCAATTTGATTTCTGACTCAAGGTCACAAGACTATCAAGTGAATTTTTATTTTCTCAGTTTTCTGGTCAAACAGGTTATCAAGTCTCCTGTGAGACAGATTAATCTAGACAAATGTGAATCATGCTGTGGTCTGGATAAAAATTTGTGCATGAGAATCATTGTGTTAAAAGCTAACACTAGTCCAAACATTCTCATGAGGGGTGGGAGAGATGGAGTGTTACTGGATTACAAGAACATTTTCAGTACTCTAAATCTGTAGTTTCATCTACACAGAAATACTGTAAAATGCCTATTGGAATATTTTGATGTCACATCCAAGTCATTACTCCTTTTTAAAATGCAGTATTAAAACTGATGCATTATCTGAGGTCATTACACTACTAATATCAGGTAATTTCAGTGCTTATGCTAATTAAAATGATGGCATTATCAAAGAAGAAACCCATTTTTTGTGTCTCAATGGCTCAGAACAAAAATGAGCATTCCAGGTTGCTTGTCGAGGGCATTTCAGGAGCATGAATTACAAGACGATGGCTGCACACTCCTGTCACCTCCCCTGCACTGCACTGCCCTTTCTGCTGTGCAGATAGTATAAAGCATGGAGCACAGATAGTCTTCACCAATGGGAGAGTCAACTAGGCTTGATTATAAGCACATTTGCAGAAGATGATGTCCCAGGCAATAGAGAAATGTTGGCAAGTACACATTTACTGGTTTACCTATTCAGGGGATGGACAATCTTTACAGAAGTCACCTGTTCATTTCTACAGTCCGTTATGGTAGACAGAGGTAAAAATCTGTAAACTTTCAGATCATCTGGCTTTCCTCTGACCAGTCTCTTAAACATTTTTACACACCGTATGAGTTGATTTATCACCACAGGGGTTTTTTTCTTTCTTTTTTTTTGTGAAAAGTCAGCTATTGTTTTCCCTAGCATTGGAGTTAACCGGGAAAAAAAATATAACAAATGTTAGACACCCCTAAGAAGATGTGGTGGCTTGACCCTGACTGGATGCAAGTCGTGCATCACTCTGCTCTATCTTGCCTCCTCAGCAATCCAGGGAGGGAAGAAAATAAGATGGAAGTCTTGTGGGATGAGATAAAAGCAGTTTAATAAAGAAATAGAAAAGCCACATGTGTGAGAAGCAAAGCAAAGCAAAAAAGCTGTTACTCTCTACTTGCAATCAACAGCAATATCCAGCCACCTCCTGAGAACCAGGAGAAGCGATTGCTTTGAAAGGCAAAAGTGAATCACACTTCCCACTTCCTGCTCCTCTCCCTGAGTTTATCTTGCTGAGCTGATGTCATATGATACGGAATATCTCCTTGGTTAGCCTGAGTCAGCTGTCCTGGCCATGGCCCCTCCCAGGATCTTGCCCACTCGCAGCTACTGGTGAAGGTGAGAGAAGAAATGTTGGAAGAACAGCCTTGATGCTGTGTGAGCAACAGCCAAAGCATTGATGAGCTATCAATACAGCTCATGTTGTTCGTGCTGTGTTAATTCTTACAACAGATAACTCACATCACAGATTATTTTTCCCTCAAGGTTAAATCTCCTTGAGGCACACATCGAGTATTCCCCATCCTTTCTCATTACCCACCAAGTATACCTAGGCCCTTGAGTAATGACAATCCCACAAATGAGTTTGCCTTTTCCCATGGGAGAGGCCATCCATACTGCCTTCCCCAGCCACTTTCCTGGGTCCACTACAGGGACTTTGTCTCCTCCCACAGTATGTAGGAGTTTTGCCTGGGTAGGACCAAAATGGCTAGCAGAACCTCTGCTGTTAACCAGCCAAGTGGCTTCTGCAAAATTTATATCCCACCGCTTCCATGCCCCATTGCGCAGTCTTTAATAATCCATTGTATCTTTCAATCTTTCCAGAGGTTTGTGGGTGATAGGGGATGTGGTATATCCATTCAATGCCGTGTTTCTTTGCCCAGGAGTTTATGAGATTATTTTGAAAATTAGTCCCATTGTCCGATTCAATTCTTTCTGGAGTGTCATGTCACCACAAAACTTGCCTTTCAAGGCCTAAAATAGTGTTTTGGGCAGTGGTATGATTTACAGGGTATGTTTCTAATCAACCAGTAGTTGCTTCCACTATGCTGGGTATATAACGCTTGCCTCAGCATGTTCGCAGTAGAGGTCTAACATAGTCAATTTGCCAGGCCTTGCCATATCAAAAATCCAGTCTCTAGCCAGATGTGTTTACCCCTGCACTGCCAATTAGTCTTCTTCCATTGCCGTAGCTATCCTCACAGGGCATTAGCCACTATCCAGGAGTTAGTGTAAAGATGGGCTACTGGCCACTTCTCTTGTTCCACGATCTCTAGGGCTAGCTGGATGGCTTTGACTTCAGCAAACTGACTTGACTCACCTTCTCCATCAGTGGCCTCAACAACTTATCATGTGAGACTCCACACAGCAGCTTTCCACTTACAATGATTTCTTACCACACGGCAGGATCCATCAGTAAACAAAGATAATGCCTCTTGTCTTCTGATAGTTCATTATACGGTGGTGTATCTTGGGCACAAGCTACTTCATCAGGCAATGCTCCAAAATCTCTGCCTTCTGGCCAGTCCATAATCTCTTACAGGATTCCGGGGTGATTAGATTTCCCCAGTCGAGAATGCTGTATAATCAATGCTATCCACTTACTCCATGTAGTGCTGATTGCATGATGTATAGGAGGGATTTTTCCTTTGAACATCCACTGTAGCACAGGCAGACGTGGTGCCAAGAGGAGATAAGATTCTGTGCCAATGACTTCTGAGGCAGCTTGAAGTCCCTCATATGCTGCTAGTATTTCTTTTTCAGTTGGGCTGTAACGGGCTTCTGATCCTTCATATCCTCAGCTCCATGACCAGTTTTCTCAGATGTTTTCTGCCTGAGGCTGCAGGTGAGACCATGCTCTCCAGTTGCAGTGTAGAGGATATTTTGCATATCTGCTCCTGTCTAGATGGGCCCAAGGGCTACTGCATGAGCTAGTTCTGGTTTAATTTGATGAAAAGGTTGTTGTTGAAGACCCTATTCAAAACAGTTCTTTCTGGTTACTCAATAAAGAGGGCTCACAAGTTGACTATAACCTGGGATGTACATCCTCCAGAATCCCACAAGGCCCGGAAAGGTTGTGTTTCTTTCTTGTTAGTTGGTTGAGGCATAGTTGCCATTTTGTTCACAACATCTATAGTCACATGATGATGTCCATCCTGCCATTTTATCCGCAAGAACTGGATCTCTTATGCAGGTCCCTTTACCTTGCTTCTTTTTATAGTGAAACCAGCTTTTAGAAGAATCTGAATTATTCTTTTCCTCTTCTCAAATACTTCTTCTGCCTTGTTGCCTTATACAATTATGTCATTGATGTACTGTAAATGTTCAGGGACATCTTTTCCATCACAGTTTGGATTAGTCCATGACAAATGGTTAGACTATGTTTCCACCCCTGAGGCAGTCAATTCCATGTGAAGGCCTGCACTCTGCTGCCAAAGGAATTGAGACAAATGCATTGGCAATGTCAATAGTAGCATACCACTTGGCTGCTTTTGACTCCATTTCATACTGGAGCTCTAACATGTCTGGTACAGCAGCACTGAGTGATGGTGTCACTTTGTTCAAGCCATGATAGTCTACTGTTAACCTCCAACATCTATCAGATATTTTCACAGGCCATATGGGACTATCAAATGGGGAATGAGTTTTGCTGATTACTCCTTAAGTCTCCAGTTGATGAATCAACTCAGGGATGGGTGCCAGGGAGTCTTGATTTGTGCGATATTGCCACTGGTGCACCGTTCTGATTGCAGTTGGTACCTGTTGTTCTTGAACTCACAGCAATCCCACAATGAAAGGGTCTTCCGAGAGGACAGGCAAGAAGAAAGTTGTTTGATTTTCTCTGTGTCTACAATGGCTATACCAAAAGCCCATTGGTACCCTTAGGGTGTTTGAAGTACCCTCTCATGAGGTTATCTATGTCAAGGATACAAGGGGCCTCTGGACCAGTGACAATCATTTTTTTCCCCATTTAATCAATGTTAAGCTTACCTAAACCTCTAATACGACAATTCTTGGCATGCCTCTGTCACTTCAGAGATCCAGATGGGTTCTGTGCCTCTATACCTTGATGGCATCACTGTACACTGTGTCCCTGTGTCTATTAAGGTTTTATACTTCTGTGGGTCTGATGTGTCACCCACAGGCTACTGGTGAAGATGGGGGAAGAAATGCTGGAGGGACAGCTTTGATGCTATGTGAGCAGTAGCCAAAGCATTGATGTGCTATCAATACATATTTTTAGCTACCAACAGAAGGCACAAAACTACAAGGACTGCTGTGGAAAATCACCACCACCCCAGACCCAATACTGAAAATTCTCCTAAGTGCCACTATTCACTACTGTTGCCACAAGACAATAAAACAGTTCACGCTAAACTCCATGATAAATTTGCTTTTTTGAAAAATACAAAACTGAGCCTTTTTAGAATGCAAAATTACTTTAACTCCTTGAAGTATGATTGACAATGAAAAACCAAGTATGATACAGCTTTAATATTTGTAAAACCAATTTACAAAAGTATTTCCAAATACCTTTCACGTACTGTTGTTTCAAAATCTACTAAAGGTTACTATGAAATGAGATTTATATATTAAGCGATCTGATTGGCAATTACAACATAATAGCCAGATATTATGATAAAATCACTGTGTTGGTAAGATATAATTAGTCTCATCTTGTTAGCTTTACAGAAAAAATTATTTCATTAAGGAATTCATTTTTTAAAAATCCACAGACAGAAAAAAACAATACGAAAAGAAAAAAAACACACCAGATTTTAAATGTATTTTCTTCATGAGAAGTTACTGAAGCAGAACATGGATCAGCCTGTTGCTAGTTTCATGAAAGAAGTAGTGAAAATGTAGTTCAGACCTTCATTTTCAAAGACATCATGTTCTTTCTTCTATTCCTTCTTTGAAAATTGTATCAAGAACATAGAAAACTAGATTGGTCACAATTATAAGAGATTATATTATTTTACAGCTTCATGCATAGAAAAGGGCTATGATGTTTCAGAGCAGATTAGAGAGTATGCACAGAAATGATGCAATTTCATAAAAAGAACAGTAGAATTGAATTTCATTAAGTTGAATAAAATTTTAATGGCCGACATCAGAAATGTAATTTAGTATGTATCAGAACATCATAATTTTGGTTATAGAAAAAGCCTCACCTTCCTTAGGCAACAGATCTAGATGAGTTTCTTATAACTGCTTAAAAGTACACTCCAGTTAGGCAGTAGGCATATTTACTTGAATTAAGAGAGAATCATACACTCTGACATGATCTCTTACTGTGATGCCACCGTATATTAAACTAGTACAGAGTGTGTGGGATTTTTCAGAGTGGTTTGATTTGCTTGTTTTTCAGTAAAATATCCAATCCGATAGAAATATAGCTGTGGATGGTTTATTGCTGTTATACATAGAAATATTTTACCACCAGCTACAGAGCAAACACAGTTTATTCCCTTAAAACTATGACAGCAAGATTCCTCCAGATGAACTCCATCCCTGTATAACAAGGAGTGAATCTGAAGTAATGACTTTGGTTAAAGAACTCTGTTCTGTAACCACCACTTAAATCACCTACTCTCCAGAATCAGATATTTTTATTACAGGAAATGTTAGCAGTCATAGGTCAGCGGAAAAGATGGAATCTAAAAAGAATCAGGAGTCAATTAGACATAAAGATATTGTTACAACAGTGGGCTCACATAAGTCCAATAACAGATATCAAGGAAAAGTATGGGAATGTGTCAATATGCTGGATAAGGTCGTATGTTGCAGGAAAGACTAGAGAAAGAGAGAAATATAATTTAAGACTAAAATCTAGTAAGCCATCATTTTGATAGGCAGAAAAAAATAAGAACAGTGGGTGGATTGATGTGCCCCATTGATATAAGAATATTGTGTCACTGGATGGAAACTTCATCTGTGGGAGGGTTGAAAGATGACTGGAGGAGACACCAGGCAAGGGCTGCACACAGACGTTGTCATGCCCACTTACCACTAGTTTATGGTTTCTTTTTTCTTAGCTGTCAAGTCTTCATTTCTTTCTGGATGCTATTTTATCACCCTATTTCTATAGTTCCAGCATTTCCTTGACACCCTATATGATTCTTGTTCATCCTCTCATGCCATTATTCTCATGTGCATTTTCCCATTATTTATGTTTTATCTTGATTAGTTTTTGTGTCCCTTACATGAACATCCACACTGAACAGAATCCCAGTCAGTCTATCATAGTTTCTGTTCCTACTTCCTTTTCCTTGAATCCAATACCAGATCCACTTTTTCTTCTGTGATGTTTTGATCTTAAAAAGATCTGCATCCTGGAATTAGAATAGATACAGCATTTTCAAGAATAATTTTTTTAAATGCAAGCTTTCAAAAGCTTATAACCTTGGACAGATTGTCCTGTACCATAGTTCTCCATGCCCAAAGTTGTGCCTACATAACTCTTTCGTAAGCTACATATTAAACTAGTTCACTGAAGCCTCCAAAACAGAAGTGTTTGGCTGATTTGACATTTTCCCCAGGACATTTGAAGAAAAATATGAACAATGTAGACAATTTCAGTTTCCATATTGAAGAAATTAAAGTTTAAAAGCAGATGAGAATTTCATCACAAGGCACAGTTTATAACGTCTTCTATTTTCTATTATTTTATCAGCCCTAACTTTGCTGTAAAGCAGGTCTATAGTTTAATGGCACAACCTGCAATGTTAGTAATCTACCTAAACAACTGAGATGAGTATCTGAAGGTACATCTATGGCAACAATTCAACATATAGCATGAGATCTATTTGTTTTATAAATATATTTGTTTTGGGAGTACATACTTGTCCTGATTTCAGCTAGGATTGAGTTAATTTTCTTCCTAGTAGCTGGTATAAGGCTCTGCTTTATATTTGTGCTAAATACAGTGTTGGTAACATAGGGATGTTTTGGTTATTGCTGAGTAATCCTTACACAGTGTGAAGTCCTTTCCTGCTTCTTCTCCTGTCCTGTCAGTGAGAAGGCTCAGGATGCACAAGAAGCTGGGACGTGAACAGGGCCTGGACAGTTGACCTCAGCTGACCTGAGAAATATTCCAGACCATATGGCATTATGCTCAATATATAAACTGGGGGCAGTTGGCAGGGAGGGGCAGATGACTGCTAGGTCATTGGTCAGTGGGAAGTGTTTTGATGCATTGGGCATCAGGTCTGGTTTTTTGTATGTTTCTTTTTCTTCTCTTAAAAAAAATAATTTTATTTATAAATGATTATAACAATTAGAATTATTATATTATTTAATTTTAGTTAGTAACCTGTTCTTATCTCAACCCATGAGTTTCACTTTTCCCCACCCCACTGAGTGGGGTGAGAGGATGAGTGAGCAAGCAAACAGCTGNATAAATATATTTGTTTTGGGAGTACATACTTGTCCTGATTTCAGCTAGGATTGAGTTAATTTTCTTCCTAGTAGCTGGTATAAGGCTCTGCTTTATATTTGTGCTAAATACAGTGTTGGTAACATAGGGATGTTTTGGTTATTGCTGAGTAATCCTTACACAGTGTGAAGTCCTTTCCTGCTTCTTCTCCTGTCCTGTCAGTGAGAAGGCTCAGGATGCACAAGAAGCTGGGACGTGAACAGGGCCTGGACAGTTGACCTCAGCTGACCTGAGAAATATTCCAGACCATATGGCATTATGCTCAATATATAAACTGGGGGCAGTTGGCAGGGAGGGGCAGATGACTGCTAGGTCATTGGTCAGTGGGAAGTGTTTTGATGCATTGGGCATCAGGTCTGGTTTTTTGTATGTTTCTTTTTCTTCTCTTAAAAAAAATAATTTTATTTATAAATGATTATAACAATTAGAATTATTATATTATTTAATTTTAGTTAGTAACCTGTTCTTATCTCAACCCATGAGTTTCACTTTTCCCCACCCCACTGAGTGGGGTGAGAGGATGAGTGAGCAAGCAAACAGCTGTGTGGTCCTTAGTTGCTGGCTGGAGTTAAACCACGACAATGTTTGATCTCAAATGATGAGGAAGAGATCATATGCATTTTCTGCTTTCCTATTTGCCCTGAGGAAAACATCATCAAAGTAGAACACAAACTCTAGGAATTTGTGCTGGGAGATATTCTGTTTGCCTACCCAACAAGACTGAATTGTGCACAATGCTCATGATGTTGTTTGGCCTAGCAAAATCTCTTAGCNGGCAGGGAGGGGCAGATGACTGCTAGGTCATTGGTCAGTGGGAAGTGTTTTGATGCATTGGGCATCAGGTCTGGTTTTTTGTATGTTTCTTTTTCTTCTCTTAAAAAAAATAATTTTATTTATAAATGATTATAACAATTAGAATTATTATATTATTTAATTTTAGTTAGTAACCTGTTCTTATCTCAACCCATGAGTTTCACTTTTCCCCACCCCACTGAGTGGGGTGAGAGGATGAGTGAGCAAGCAAACAGCTGTGTGGTCCTTAGTTGCTGGCTGGAGTTAAACCACGACAATGTTTGATCTCAAATGATGAGGAAGAGATCATATGCATTTTCTGCTTTCCTATTTGCCCTGAGGAAAACATCATCAAAGTAGAACACAAACTCTAGGAATTTGTGCTGGGAGATATTCTGTTTGCCTACCCAACAAGACTGAATTGTGCACAATGCTCATGATGTTGTTTGGCCTAGCAAAATCTCTTAGCATTTAGAGATTACTGAGAAAAATAGAAAGGACTTCCAAGACAGGAAGTTGTCACTGCAATATGACCTTACTAAACAGACCATGTATTTGATATTTTTTTTTAAAAAAAGATGAAACAGTAATTTTGTTTTTTGCCAAGCCAGGAAAAGCTTTAAAGACATGAGCTAATCCATTGATATGGATGAGAATGCAAGGGTTTTTTTTAAAAGTTAAAAACTCAGTAATATTGGTCATTGTACTCAATGATATTCTTGTGATGTTTGTGTTTTTATAAAAACTTCTAAAAAATTTCTCAATGGATTGGCAAAGCCAGAAGAGGAAAACTAGTTTAGTAGAATGAAGTATTGTTGACCAGCCAAGGGATATAAAAAAATAGGAATTCTGTAATATTAATTTATACAGGACAGATAAATTATAGCAGAAATTTTTAACTATAAAAAAGAACAAACAGAACAAAAGCCATCCACTAACCCCCCCAGTAAATAACTTATTCCCTTCCCCTCCACCCACAAACTCTCATACACATGTTGGTGATTTCTAATTCATTGCAACCAGATCTACTTTAAACAGGAACAGCACTTTTCACTTAGTAATTTTGTATTTTAAAGACTCATTTAACATGTATCTTTGCAATGAATACCCTACTCATCTTCTGTGTAAGTTACAGAACTGAAGTCATTCACTGTGGGGTAGAGTCCTGTTTTCTAAGCTTTATACCAGCTTCTCTGTGAACTAGTAATGTATTTCATACCTATATTGTGATGAAATTTATTACATAAAAAACAGATGCATTGCATACAGAATCACCAAATCACAGAATCTTAAGGGTTACATCCTATTTCATGTAGTTTCTAGCACTGTGCTCTTCATAATCATGTGCATGTTCATTCTATTTCAACAGTTTCTCCCCACTTTTCTTTCACCAATGCCTCTTCTGTAGCTATTCATCTTAATTTCTCACTCAGCTTTCATCTCCCTATTCAAATTAGTGGCTATTATTTACCTCACTTTTTGACATTTATGTATCCTCCTTATTAGAAATGCCTCACTTTATATTTTGAGTTTGAGTATGTACAGTGGGTATATGGTGGTGTGTATACATATACATGCATACAAGCATACACGCTCGTCTGACTGACCTCACCCTTTTAGAAATACATGTAGTATCTTGACAAAAAAAAGCTACTGGCATATTATAAAAACCTTTTCTTTAAAATATCTCAATCTGCTGTCAGTCTTATCAAGATGTCCTGTCTTGAAAACATATGCACATGGAAAGAGATGCTATAATCTGAAAATCACTTGTAAGAAAAACAACTGGATCAAAGTAGGATTAAAATTTCTAACAGACTGATAAAGCTGGCATAATAAGATCACCAAATAATTTCCCACCCTTTTCCTGCAGAGTCTAGCATGTTATTATTTTCTTTTGGTTTCTTTTTCTTGCATAGATCCTTTAGAGAAATATTTAACCAATATAACAAAAAAGCGCAGAGATTAATAGATAAAGGTCTAAGAATAGACATAAACAATTTGTTCCATATATTGGGAACTATATTTCTACGGATTTAATTCGACAAGCATTTTTGTAATAAAAAGCAATCCTACCAGTGTAGTACCGGCATTATTATATGAATGTGCAGTAGAATTTCAGTTCAAAAGGAAATATTTAATGAGAAAGAACATGCTTTCTCACTGAGTTGAAAGTTGACTCTCCCATTACAAAGTATCACAAATGTGCTGAAATTAATTCCAAATAATGCATCTCTTTGTGATTATTACAGTCATTTAATTCACCCTTTCTGTCAGGTCTTTTCCTCCTATTAGGAACTATTAATAGCTCACATATAATTTCACACTACTTACCTTTTCTACAAGGTTGGCTGATCTGCATATCAGCTTCTAACTAAAATGCTTATACTGTTGAAAGCAGAGAAAAAGAAATTTCCTGCAACTGTGCAGTGACTTGTTTACAAACTTAATTTTATATTCTAATTAGATCCCTATGGTGAAAAATTCCTTCTAATAGTGAAAGGTGTAAAGTAGTCTTGAACTTGAACCCCATAGATACATCTGGAATATAATGTAAGGTCTGGAATAGAATACACAAAGCTGAGTCAAAAGAGAACCTCAGGCATCTGTGCACTTAGAGTTAAATCTAGGCACAGGTTTGGATAGGAAAAAAAGCAGAATATAGTCTATATATTTGTTTCTTAATTATTTTAGTACACTTCCTAGTTAAAGCTTTAAAGATCATTTTGAAAAAGATTGCCTCTAAATTCTGCTACCTCAAAATTATAAATGTTTTGGGATATGTATTTAATGTCATACAGAAATAACCCAACTGTAAGAAGGATTTCAGAATATCTTTCCTGCCCAAAACCTCTTTCATATTGGAATATTTCTAAATGCTTGATTAAAAAAAAAAATTGATTTTGAAAAAATTTAGGGTGGGTCCAGGTATTGTTCTTTCAAACTTACGAGTGCTAGAATGGCAGATTTTGTTTGTCCAGTAGGGACACTAAGCTGAGATGTAGAGTTGAGTGGGTGGTCTGCTGTGAAATTGGTGTGATGTGTAGTTTTTCCCTCCTGAGGGACAGGGGTGTAGGTGGAAATAAGGTACAGGCAGTATTCTGACCTATTGGTTTGCACTGAATGTATTATATTGTTCAGATACCAAGTACGCAGATACAAAGTAACAGGAAATGTATAGTAGGTAACATTTATACTAATCAGTATATATCTCTACTAAGACTGACATATGATTGAGCTCCAAAAACCAAAAGACAACCCTGCAGCTATTTTGCTGTGTTTTTACTGACAATATTCACAGGAAAGTTTTATCTAAGATTAGATTGGTGGAGATGAGTTAATTACACAGAGGAAAATATACATAAAACTTCTAGAAAATGAAAAATATCTCCTGAACAGCTTCTTCATAAAATGTGGAAAGTTCTGTTTCCACTTAGTAGAACAGAAATCACACAAACATTCTGGTAAAAAGTCAATTTCATGGAAAGAAAAATAAATATAGATTCTGCATAGGGGAAAACATACTTCCACTGTACTCACCTATTACAAGTTAGCAGTAGCACTTTAACTGATTCTGAGCCACTTGGAAAATTCATCTTCATATGAAATTATATTTATTTATCATGAAAGGCACTCCCAAGCTGCCTTTCTGCTAACTGATATCAATGCAATGCCATTCAATTCAGCAGATTTGAACAGAGTGCAGAATTGAGTCCCAAATGCCCAATCCAGGAAGAAGGAGACTTACAACTCATCTATCAATAAGACACTTCCTGTCCTCAGGCATACAAATATGATTCTGACCACAATTCTAGGGAAAAATAAAAGAAATTTAAAATAATATTTTTAAATTTAGGTTTGGTTGAGGTCTAAGACAACTTTGCAGACAAAGTGATTTATTTACCTCTAGATGTAAGTTCAATCTGGATCATGATTCAGTTTTACCAACTCTGGATACGGGATTCTGGTACACAATCTTCCTGCAGCTTTTGTCTATGAAGATCATTGGGGAAAAAAAAAATCTGAATTCCCTAAGTTCTCATAATAATTTGCCTCGCTCCTCTACTTGACAAATTTTGGTTTTCTTGGTTTCTTTTTCTTCAAATGTAGAGAAGATGACTTTTTCTTCTTTATTGTCCTTTACTTAACTATAGGGTTTTCTTAGCATGCCAGTATTTCATCTTTCTTTCTTTCTTTCTTTCTTTCTTTCTTTCTTTCTTTCTTTCTTTCTTTCTTTCTTTCTTTCTTTCTTTCTTTCTTTCTTTCTTTCTTTCTTTCTTTCTTTCTTTCTTTCTTTCTTTCTTTCTTTCTTTCTTTCTCATATGCTATCTTTCTCTAAACTGTAACTCAAAAAAAAAGAGATGCTGAACTAAAGATACAGAAAAAATACCAAAACAATAACTGAGATCAGTTATTGTTATCAATGTTTTGGATTAGGTATGACAGTAAGAGAGAAAGTATAGTTTCATTTGATTCTTTTTTCTCAGTCAGATACTGCCATGCTTATTCAGGTTGAGTACTACTTTTTTGTTCATTTGATATCACTGAAACAAGTAGGATTATAATCAGAGCAAATAATTCTCATACTATAAAGATGCCAGAATCCATCCTTGAATGATTTTCACAAATCATAACTCATAGTGGTTCAGTAGATTATTTACTCCTAAACTAATGCATTTTTATTAGACATGTATTTGTTTCCCAAATTGTAGATCACTTTCAAGCAGCTGACTACCATTTATGAGCACCCTATGCCAAAAAATACAACTTTTGCTCTCTAGCCTCTGAGTCTGATATGCAGAGACACTTTAATTTCTCTGCATTCCTGAGTAATCATTTTTTGATGGGTTTATTGCCACCTCTCCCTTATCAGGGCATGGCACCACTGCAGACCCTAGTGATAAATTACTCTTTAGAGAGAGAGAAGACAATGCCACTTTAACAAGTGCAATAAAGCACTTTTTATACTGGGAGAGTTCAGTGTATTTCCCATTCATCATACACCCTCAGTGATTTTACACAGATTTTACTCTGTTGATTAGCTCATTAGTGGGGTTAATTGAATACATTAACTGGCAGAATTACGGCTTGACTATGAACCAGAGGCTGCAGCATTATAAATGACAGACAAACTACAGGCATGCATGGCCAAACTGAAGGAAGTTCTTCTATTTGATTAACTTTCATTAGGTTTTAATTCTTCCCTTTCTACTTCTATAATTGACTCTGTCTGAATATTTACTATAGGACAAAATGAATAAGGGGATAGATTATAAGAAGCTGCATTTTCCATGACTGTCTGTCCTGACATTGCAAACATTCAGAAGACAATGACTAGAAAATGAGCAGGAAGAAGACTATGAATAGTTAGGCCTTACAATGTAAAGGTATAAGCAATCAAAGCCTAGCTGCCATCACATACTCTGGTAGAAAATAACGTAGCTGCATATTTGTTCTCTATGTCTGACATAGTCAGGAAACTTTTGTCTGTGGGAAGTGCAATGGAGACACTAAGCAGGTATCTGACTAGACTAAATTTCACACTAGCTTCTGCAGCTGCTGGGATGATGTTGTTGAAGGAGTCTGAGTTTTTAAATCCCACAGATGTCCAAAAGATTCTCCAACTGCTTTTTATGGAGATTATGTTTTAATCAGAGTAATATGGTTTTGAATTATGTTGGATAATAATTATCATAGAATCATAGAATGATAGAATGGTAGGGGTTGGAAGGGATCTTTACAGATCATTTAGTCCAACCCTGCAGAAGCAGGTTCACCTAGATCAGGTCACACAGGAACATATCCAGGCGGGTCTTGAAGACCTCCACAGAAGGTGACTCCACAAACACCCTCCCTGTGCAGCCTGTGCCAGGGCTCCCTCACTCTCACAGTGAAATAGTTTATTCTTATGTTTAAATTGAACTTTTTGTGTGGCAGCTTCTTTCCATTACCCCTTGTCCTGTCACTAAATACAACAGAAAAAAAGGGATATCCCAGCCTCCTGACACCCACCATTTAGATATTTGTAAATGTTAATAAGATCTCCCCTCAGTCTCCTCTTTTCTAGACTAAACCACCCCAGTTCTTGCAGCCTCGAGTGATTTGTTATAAGCAAATTATTTGGTAGCTTTATCAGTGTTTTGACATTGGTTTTTTAACAGCTAGTTCTGATTATGTGAACCAAGGGTTTTTTTACTTCAGGTATTTAACTTCATCTGCTAAGCACACTAATTTTTTTCAGTTTGAAAACCTCAGAAGGCTCAAAGGTAAGAAGTTATCCTTTATCCTCCATTCCTCTTCCATCACAACGAAAAAACCTTGCTTCCTCCTTCTGATGACACTGTATGTCAACAAGCAGCAGCTTGGGGCATATACAGCACACAAAGCCACTTTTGACCACCTCTGCTGGTAATGTCTTCAAATGCTATTGTTAATTAAAACATTTATTTCACAAGTTCTGGCCACCACCTTGTGTATTTGCTATGGGGGTCATTTTGTTTCGTACACCTCAGTTCTAGGGGTAACACATACAGATATAAACAAGTATATTTCCATATGCCCAAGATAGTATTTCACATGCAAATAGAAGAGAAAGTAATGCCTAAGTCTGTTAAGCACACAGATGAAAATGTGGAGTGGGACCTCAGGCAAACTGATTTGACTACACAAGCAGGGATTACTTTTTATTATCTCTCTCTTCCTTTTTAGGCCAAAGCTCTTAGTGGGATTTAGCTGCAGAGTTTAGGGGTTTATTTTCCATAGAATTGTAGAATATTTATGGTTAGAAAAGACCTCTAAGATCATCAACTCCAACCACTGACCTCACACTGCCAAGCTCATCACTAAATTAAACCACACCCCTCAGCATTTCATCTGTATATCTTTTGAATATCCCTAGGGATGGTGACTCTACCACCTCCCTGGGTAGCCTGTTCTCTGAATAACTCTCTCTGTGAATAAATTCTTTTTAATATCCGATCTAAACCTCCCCTGACACAACTTGAACTCATTTCCTCATGTTCTATCTTTCATTACTGGAGAGATCGGCCCTCACCTCATTACAAGTCCCCTTCAGGTAGCTGTAGAGAGTGATCATATCTCCTCTTAGCCTCCTCTTCTCTTGGCTAAACATTCCCAGCTCCCTCAGCCACTCCTTATCAGACTTGTCCTCTAGACCCTTCATCTGCTTCATTGCCCATCTCTGGAAATGTTCCAGCACCTCAATGTCCTTCTCATAGTGAGGCCCAGAACTGAACACAGTATTCGACGTACAGCCTTACCAGTGTCTAGCACAAGCGGACAATTACCTCCTTGATCCTGCTGGTCACACTATTTCCAATACAGGCCAGGATGCCATTGGCCTTCTTGACCACCTGGGCACACTGCTGGCTCATGTTCAGCCGGCTGTTGATTAACACCTCTGTCTTTAAGCCTTCTTGCACTCAAGCAGGTCCACACACCTGCACAGCTTGGTGTAATCTGAGAATATACTGAGAGTGCACTTAAACTCCTCATCCAGATCACTGATAAAGATGTTAAACAAAACAAGACTCAGCATTGAGCCCTGGGGAACACCACTGGTGACTGGCCACCAACTGGATTTAACTCCATTCAGTAGGACTCTCTGGACTCGGCCATCCAGCCTGTTTTCCAGCTATCTCAGAGTAGGTCCATGCAAGCCACGGGCAGCCAATTTGTCCAGGACAATGCTGTGGGAGACTGTGTTGAAGACTTTACTGAAGTCCAGGGAGACCACATCCACAGCCTTTCCCTCATTCACAAAGTGGGTCATCTTGTCATAGCAGGGGATCAGACAATTGCATGCCTGTAACTGTCAGCCTAAAGTTCTACTAGGATGAGAGGAAGAATATTGTAGTTATGAAGTTTGAGCTAATTCACAGTTCAGTTTGTGACCTTCATTTTCACTTTGGCTTGCCCATGTGATATGGACTATGTTCCCTGGTCTTTTTTATTGAATGGGTCTGATTTCCATCACTGTACATTAACTTAACTTTTTTCATTTCAGTAAAACACGCATTGGTAATCTAGCCATTTATTTTGCTTAGCTTCTGTTTAGGGCCCTTTCACTTGCCTTTTAATTTCTCTGTTAAACAATATTGGCTTTGGATTGCTACCAGTCTCTGAGCTTTTTTTGTCTCTTCTGGATAGACATCACTTAGTTGTGAGTGGTAAGACCATCAAAGTACCCGGTATATTCCCTCTTAACTACCCATAAACCATTACTTCCCAAATTGTGCTATTATCTACAACAAAGTAACTACAAGCAATATCAAAACTGAAGATTAGATTTGTGAATTGTTAAAGCCATGCCTACAGTAGCATGAATAAAAGTAGTTTTGTTGTTTATTTTGTTCCAGCAGCTCCTGCTTTAGAAGCTGAATTACCATCTTAGAGACAATTACACTTTTTTTTCCTAAAATAAGGTCCTAATAAAGAGAACTCTGGACTTCCCATGTAAACAATCTATTAATTCAGCCCTGAAAGACTGGCAGGATAAAAGCAAATCAACAACACAATGGACATCTTGTTGGGCAGAGAGGAACATCATGAGGTTCAACATGGACAAGTCCAGAGTCCTGCATCACAGGAAGAACAACCCCATGCACCAGTACAGGTTGAGGGTCAAGTTGCTGGAGAGCAGCTCTGCAGAGAGACACTTGGGAGTCCTGGTTGATAAGAAACTGAACACGAGCCAGCAATGTGCCCTTGTGGCTAAGAAGGCAAATGGCTTCCTGGGATGCAACAAGAAGAGTGCGGCCAGCAGGTTGAAGGAGATTCTGCTCCTCCTCTGCTCTGCCCTGTTGAGGCCTCATCTGGAGTCCTGTGTCCAGTTCTGGGCTCCCCAGCTCAAGAGGGACAGAGAACTTCTGGAGAGAGTCCAGTGCAGGGCCACCAAGATGATCAGGGGACTGGAAAATCTCTCATATGAGGAAAGGCTGTGGGAACTGGGGCTGTTTAGCCTAGAGAAGAGGAGACTGAGGGGGGACCTTATTAATATTTACAAATATCTAAATGGTGGGTGTCAGGAGGCTGGGGCATCCCTTTTTTCTATGGTATCAAGCAGCTGGACAAGGGGTACTGGGATGAAGCTGGAACACAAAAGGTTCCATTTAAATATAAGAAAAAACTATTTCACTGTAAGGGTGAGGGAGCCCAGGCACAGGCTGCCCAGAGGGGTTGTGGAGTCTCCTTCCTTGGAGGTCTTCAAGACCCACCTGCACATGTTTCTATGCAACCTGGTCTAGATGGACCTGCTTATGCAGGGGGGTTGGACTAGATAATCGCTAAAAGTTCCTTCCAACCCCTACCATTCTGTGATTCTGTGATTTTGTGACATTTTTCTTCCTAATAGGTGGTTTGTTATCTTAAAACCAAAGGAGGAGTTCTCAGAAACCTGTGAGATGAGTATTCCTTCATATAGCTCTGAGACCAATATCCTCCCCTATCAATTTTTTGTGATTTTTTTTCCTGTCAATAATTTGTTTCATTTTGGTGTTGTGGTTTATCCCTTTGGGAACAAAATTATAGACCCATAGACCAGCAAGAAGTTACTATTATCCCTTAATTACTAGTAATGGTGTGGAGCTGAAAAGTAATATTGCGTGGCTTGTAATATGAGTGTTATTGTACACTGCACTTACAGACAGTGAGAAAGATTCTAGGTCTGTTTTAGCACTGCCAGAACCAAATGTCTCAGACTGAGACTTGTACCATCACACAAACATTGCTACTTAGACTCTGATGATTTTACTCACAGTCAAGCATCACTGCTTTGCAAATGGTTCTGCTGAAGTGAAAGAGAATGCCAATAGAGTGAGGTAATGATACTCAGCATAAATGAACATATTTGATGTTGACCCAGCGTTGTAAACTATGGAAACTGTAGCAGGTATTAAAAGCAGAAGGAATATGGTGTGACTGATGAAGTAGGCTTCTTTCTCACTTCAGCCACAGGCCCTATTGTAAATACATGAGAAATGCCCTTGGAGTCAAGACTGTTCATGCACCTAACACTAGACACCTATGCAAGCACCTGGATTTTTTTTGTGTAGGCATGCTGCATGCTGCTATATCTTCAGAGAGCACACAGGTACTTTTGGAGCAAAAATAAATCATTACAGTGTTGAGCCTACCATGACTGAGCTGATGAACGTTGCACCATCACTGTCTGCATGGCACAGCAGATCTCAGCTCTGCCTAGTTCCTACAGTATTTTCACATACACAGTTGTCACATTTGCTTAATTATCTGGAACTTCCGCAACAAATCAAAGGGAATGCACAAACAGAAGAGCTGTTTGCCCTGATTTCTAGTCAATTAAATACTCCTTTTCTTAAGACAAGTTTTTCTCCCTATTAATAAGATTTCTTATGCTATCAAAGTTCAACATCACCAAGCAGGCGTGAGGTTGAGCACTAGACCTGAAAGTTCTGTGGCTACAGCCTCTTGAACAGATGATTTAGTTCCACCAGTTTGTTCCTCAGTTCACTGCTAGTTTTCTTCCCAGCTTTCTTTTGAAATGAAAGTCAACTTTAAGGCAAATGCATATTCAATTCTGCACCTGGTGCAATAATGGAAACGCACTGGTGGAAGACAGCCCAATGCTGGCTTCATTTTAGACATCCTGAATTTAAAAACTGTTAACTAAAATTGTCCTAGGGTTACAAGGAGTCCAGAGGAAGAAATATGCTCAGTGTAAACAACAATTACATTTTTATTACTAACTTTATTGTTATATTCCTAACATTATAAGGTGGCTTCATACAAACTGTCTATTGAGGATAGCCCATACTCATTCTGGAGATGGCTTTAACAAGTAAATAGTCCAGATAATCCACGTCCCACACTTCAGAACATGAACTGTGTAATTAAATTCTATGGATAGTCAGCACTAGGTGGATAGTTCTGAACTTGGGCACTGGGACGCTCATTAGGGTAGATGTCTTTAGTAACCACCTTGATTAATGTGACTCCTCTCAAGGAAGCTTGCATGAGTTTCTATTGTAATATCTGGCAGATGGTCTTCCAGAGTCATTTTCAGGTTTAAATGTTTATCATATAGCTATATGACCTATAATTTGTAATCAGGCTAAGAACCCTGTGATTAAAAAGGCTGGAATAAAAAGCCTAGAATAAAAAAGTAAAAAAAAAATAAAAAATCCTGTATTTGTTGACTTCAGTCTGATTTACATTTTTAAGTTTGCAGAAAAAAATCTTCCAATTCCTTTTGCCAATGGACTTGGAAAAGGAAATAGTATAATAGTATTAAATCTTAATTCTTCTATGACTATTGGTTTGGGATAAATAATTTTTTATTTTACCATGAAAATGAACAGTGTGAAAGGTATAAAACTGGCTAGAATCTGTTTCTGAGAGGAGGAAAAGAGCTTGCTCCACACATAACTGGATGAATAATTACATCAAATAAGATGCTGGGAGTCAGCAGAGACTACAAATGAGAATGGAAAAGAAGAACTGATTGACAAAAACAAGCTATTTTTTAGGGACAAAACGTTGAAGGTTTCAGTAAGAATTGCAAAAAGGCAAACTGAACTAAAGTAATCAAATAGATTAAAAGTCCCCACAAAATGTCTTTCAGATGCATGCTAAAAGTTAGGGAGAAAATGTGTAATGAGAAGTAGGATAGAAATTAAAGATACAGCAGGTATAAGTTGGCTCTGAATTGGGAAACCCTGCCAAAATGGGGATAATACTACTTTGCTTCGACAACAAGAGACATTTTTTAAGAAAAGAATTAGAATAACCAGATCTCTGTTGACCAGAGTTAGCTTCTCAAAATTTTGCAAAGCTGGAGAACATCTTCTGGTGGAAAAAAAAAAAAAAAAAAAAAAAAAAAAAAAAGGTTAAATAGAATATGTATTTACTGAAGGTAGCCTCATACTAACCTGACATCTTTCTTTGACATGATAGATGATCTTCTAGGTAAAGGAAGCACAGTACAAGTTAGCATGAGTGTATGTAGTCAAGGCTGATGATAAAGCCATATTAAAAAACATCTGCTCCTTAAATGTCATCAGTTCTATATAGCTATTTATTCTTTTCTGGAAGATGTGAGTTATATTTTGCTGGTAGAGAAATTGTAGGAATAGATAATTTGTTCAATAGCAGAATCTTTGTAAAGTGTCAAGTCTTTTTTTTTGTTACTGTTTCTGCTTCCTTACATGTTTTGCTCTCTACCGATTCTATGATTCATATTCCATAATGCAATTTGGCCGTTTTCTTTCCCTCTGAATTGATGTTTCCTTCTATTGCTGTTAGCTAACATGTTATTCAAATTCAAAACATTATTATATTTCTCCTCTGTCTTGCTTGCTCTTTTTTTTTTTTTAAAGAACAAACAGTATTAAAATCCTAGCTTATATTTTTCCTCCTATTTTTTTTCTGGATGCTTACAGTATGACTTCAAGTTTTACAGTGAAAAAAAGAAGACCCACCCCACCCTGAACAATTTTACTTATCAGGGAAATGTAATTTCCAGACCTCCTGCCTTCCCCACCCCAGTAACCCAGTTTTCACACCTCATTAATATGATGCAAACACACACACAAGTGCTCTATTACTTTGTTTCTAGACCAGGGCACAGACATTTGTAGCTGCTTTTCTTCCACCTCATAAATACTCTCTCTGCTGTTTTACTATTGGAAAAGTCCCTTGATATTTTGACCATTATATTTGCAAATAACTCCAAAGCTAGCTTTCAAAAACTATTTTAATAACTTAGCATAGTGAAATGGCTGGAAGTGTGAACCAGGATTATAAATCAGTTCATGAAGTATGTTTTTGTGTTAAAAAGGATGATTTCATGAAAAAATAGGTTCTTCTTTAAGTCACCTTGAGAAAATATCCACAATCTGATGATTTTAAAATATTGACCTTTGTATTAAGTGTAGGTTTCTGTTTTCTTAACTCGGCCTGGGGTAGCCATCAAAGAGGATTACTTAAAATGAAACAGTAACAAAGTATACTCCCTATTAGCTTCACATGTCAAGGTTAAGTAGTTTGGATGGATGGTGAAGAAAATACACAGAAAACATAAACAGTCCTGTAGTTGTCTATGTAGAATCTGTGTAAGAGTGCTCTCGGCAACAGGCACGTACTTGGAACCAGGCATCACAAACACAGTTGTACAAAGCAGTCCAATCCCACTGAACCCCAGCTGGGAGATGTCACACCACATCATCTCTCTGCTTGCTGCCCAGCAAGTCCTCAGTTTCTTCTTCCTGTGCTTGCCTGTGATCTCAGCAGGAATCGCTGGAGGTCACTTACTTTTTCAAATAGCATGACCCTGGCCATAGCTTAGCTTTTATTGTTTCTACTATAAGATCTGTCATACCCATCCCCTTGTTATTCAACCTGTTTGTATTTCAAATAAGGCTTCTTAAACTATGACTATGAGAAAGAAAGTACAATGTGAATCAACATGATTGCAACAATTACATTTCTTAAAAGTCTTGGCTACCACCCTGATATCTACCATGCCTTCTCAGACAAATAAATCCCAACCTATTCCATCTCAGGTGAGAACTGAGGGAATATCTGAATTGTGCAATGACTCTTAAAGTTATCACCTGCAAGATACAGAGCAGCAAGGCAACAAGCCCCTCTTTTGGAAATGCAGCAGCTGTCTCTGACAAGCCTTGAGGTTGCTTGATCCCTTGTCAAGCCATGGAGATAACTCCACCTGGGACAGTATCCTGAGGGACAGAGACTATCTTTCAAATGGACAGAATGTCACTAGCAAAAACATGATTCTGTGCTTCTGAGACCTCAACATGAGAGGGTAAATGTGACAGGTCTGGCCTGGCATGAAAGCTCAGACAGGAGAGCAATGAAAGGCAATTCAAAGAGGGCAGAGCTGCATGGTTGCTTTTCCTCATTACAAGCTGGAATCTGTTTTGCTGGAATATTTCCTGCTCAAGCCCAGTCAACAGAGCAGAGGTAGTCAGAAGGAAATGACAAAAACATTTAACAGGGATCAGACTTTCCCAGAGGAGTGCAATGTACAGGGGAAACCAAAGAACAGGGCAACCTGTTTTCTCTGCCTCATGACTTGCAGGTTTGACTTCCTGCGAGTTACCAGAAATATACTAAAGAATCTCTGTAAGACCTGAATGCCAGGAGTTTTAAATGACAGGCATTCATATGCTCTCATACCTAAATACTAAGCAGTTCTTTGTCTCTCTCAAGTCATTACTGTTAGATGATATCTCTTCAGCAGAGGTGTGTAAGATCCGGAACTCCAGGCTATGTGTCCCTAGTAGTCGTTGTTCCCTCTACTTTACAAAATATTGTCTGTATAGCTTTTATTAGTGCTTTTCCCATGCAGTTATAAATGGAATAATGTATTTCGTATGGACTCCTAAGAGAGCCAACAGAAGTTATTCCACATGACTTCCCCTTAAGGACTGTTGTTCTCAATTATTGTCATTTTCTTACATTTAAAGAAGTGCACATGCCTACAAATATACATATAGAGGATGCCTGCTCGAATCTGTAAATCTGACTTTCCACAAGTTAGTACTAAGAACAGCAAGTTCTTAACAGGAATATATCAGATAGCATTTTTCCTTACCAAATGTATGCTTCAGAAAACAAAGTCAAATTCAGTTTCCCAAAGATATCAAGTAAAACATATTTAAAAAATCAAGAATTTAACTGCAGCTAATACAAAACTGAATGTCAGTAGAACACAGGCACACAACATATCCTCCTTCAGAACTCTGGGGAGAACAACAAAGGAATTGCCTTTCACAGGAGCAAGATTCAAAGTAGGTGAAGGGAATTCCCCTCTGATAAGCTGCCATTTACTATTCAAAATCCTTTTTTGCAGCTTCACACAAAGTGCTCAGTGAAGAGTTCTTACTCATCACTATCTAGATTTTGCTAGATCCTTACATATGGTGACAAAATTCTGGATCCATCTACTCAGGACCCTGATGCCAGTGAAACCAATGATGGTAGGCTATGGCCCTGTGCCTTCTGTTATCAATCCTTATGCTATGATTTTACACTGCTGATAGATAAAGTTATATCAATTGTTCTGGGTCATGCTTTCCCTATGTTGTAGTTTGCACATAGTGCTTCACATTGACAATCAAGGCAAAGTGTATATTTTTGTATTTTTTTTTAAAAGCAATTCCCTAGAAGATCTTATGAGGTTTGCATATGACAGGGGAGATTTATAGTCAAATTATATTTTAGTACATTCTCACTAGAACTGTAGCTGTTGAGAAATTCAGAAACACTGAGAATATAAATTCAGAAATATCAAGCAATATGTGGAATGTTGCCAGATTTAGAAACAATACAATAATGTCATGTTTTGGAGGCAAGATATCTTCAGTCTAGCAACATCTTAAAGCTCATAGCTCACATTACTAAGTTCATATTTCACAGGAGTTACACAGACAGTTTTCATTTTTGATACAAAGGTGATGAATTACAAAAGGAGATGTTACACCAATACATAAACACAAGAAGAGAAAATGTATTGCAAAGTTTTACTGTTTCTATAGAATTCCAAGCACCAATTGTAATAGAAAATTACACATGCTTACACTGTTTCAATGTAAAAAAATGGGATATTCACACTTTCAGTAATCTGAGCCTTCTGAATCACGTAAAAATCCAACAGTTAGTTGGTATTCAAATTACATCCACTAAATTAAGTAAAAATTACATGAGAAGTTATATGCAATGGTAACTGTGAGATTTGTTAGACACTCAGTAGAGCATGATGTGACACAAGGCCATGTAGCTGAACAACCTTAGAAATGACATAGTTGTTCACCTTAGGTATAAATATAATGTCAAAAGAAAGCTACCCAGCTCCTTTGCTCTTTTAATGAGATTTTTACTCTTTTCATGCAGTACAAATCATCCAGGAAAATATCTTGATGTAGGATGTCCTGTGATATTGGCCAGTTTTATGCCATTTATCCTCTCTCCTCTCCAGTCAGCTCTAAAGACATTTTGCAAGAAAAATAAAGATGAAGGGAAACTTAATTGGATCCTGCTATCTGACTAAAAGCCATAGCAATAAAATAATGCCTTGAATACATGGCTTGCTGAAATAGGTGACCCTGGTATTTTGAATTTATAGCTACATGTGTAGACTGAATTGTGGATAACAAAAACATACATGTAATTACTCCTTGGCTAACAGAAAGGGTCTAGGAGATGGAAGGTGAGAAAAATGAGGAAAAATGCAGGAGCAAGGAAGGAGAAGTACCTACTTTTCAGCTGTTTTTTGGCAACAATTACTACAATATTGATTATTAATGGCCCTTGGCATGGGAAAGTGCATTACAAACTCCCTGCTAAAACTTGAATTTAAGCTGTAAGATATGAAAATATATTTAAAGTTAGAACCAATTGTAGGAGGTATGATACCTTTCTTTATGAACTACTATAACTTTCTACAGCTGTGGATAAGCTAAACACTTTAATTATCTATGGTATTTTTTGCTTGAAAATCAAATGCAGAGTGCAGATCAACACAACTTCTCCACAACAGTTCATGTCTGTATATAATGCAGGACTTGCTTTCTTTCATCAAAGAACTCTAGTGTTAGATGTAAGCTGGTGCTGCTTCTCTGAAAGTAGAGCAATGGTGCTGATTTATACCAGCTAAGTACATCGGTTCAAGCAGCATCAATTAAATGGCTCAGCTTCTGCGACCAGGAAAGCAGAACATTTTTGCTGCAGAGGCAGGTTTATGCTAATATTGCCCTAGGCAAAGCAGGAAGGTTCTTGGTTTTGAAAGTCTGAAATATTTAAAAACAAAGCAAACTGCAACACCACTATTTTTGCTGATGTTTTTAACAAAATAATTGAGTCTGTCTGTGAGACTGTTGCAAATACTCAAATACATGTTTCTACTAGGTAGAAACATGATTTACACCCATTAGTTTTGAGAGATTTTCTTGGATGAAGACCATGAACGTGATATTCTACAACACAATGCCCACAATGAACCCAGATATATTTCTCTAACGAAAACAAGGTCCAAAGATGCAGCAGTGTATGAGAGAAAACGGAGGCTTGATATTGCTGGAGAGACTGTCTGAATGAACTTCTTATTAGAGAAGGAGATTGTATCTTTCCATTATAAAAAAGTCCACATTGCCATATCTTGATGAGCCTAGTTTGCAATGGGAAATTTGCATGGTAGTAGGGAGTAACAGTGTTAGTCTGTTTATTCAGGATTTTGGTAGGAGGAAAATGTAGCTTTTTCAGAGCCTCCTCAGCCAAAGATGCCACAATTACTTCCCCTGTGGACCCCACATCCACCACTTTTCTTTTTCTATTTTCAATGTATATTCAATGTATAGCTACAATATAGAAAAGATGAACCCTTCTGCATCAGAAGTATTAAGTTAAAATGATTTTGTCTTACAATTTTAACACTTACTCTCTAAAATGGCCATTATTACTCAATAAGTCTTTTGCAATTCAAGTCTATGGCTTCCTGAAGTCAACTGACTTACTGTTGTATTGTTGTGGTGATGAGGAGTCTTGCCTGCTTAGCTTTCAAGCAGTTAATGGTACAAAGAAAATTGAAGCTAGTAATCCATGAAGGTAGTGATTTTAAATTCTGTCTTTACCTACACTCCTTTTACATGATTTCTCACATGCTTAGGCATTCACAGACATAGGCACACACAAGCACACAGTGAGCCACAGCAGATCAGATTATCCTAGCACATGACGGGACAGGATTTAAGGAGCTGATGCTGAAGGTCCAGAAGCAAGAGTTATGTGTTGAGAGTACAAAGAGGTGAAGGACATGTTTTCTGAATTGATCCCTATGGCTACACCAGCCATTCTCCCTTCATGGGGTTTGGGGTCTCAAGTGCCACAGGCATTATTGTTACCCGATGGCTAAAGCAGCAGTCAGTTCTGCCACTGAATCAGAGTCTATTAAGCAAAGGGAGTTATTTCTGCCACCAGGAGTAGTAGACGTCAGAGCCTTGAGCTGTCAGTGAGGCACTAAGTGTTGAAGTCCTCCCACTCTCCTGTATCATTCCTTTAAGGCTCAGCATGCCGAGCTGGAGAGCGCAGGACATCGACAACCTGGCCCTTTAGGAGAGTCTACTGAGTTGATTATCTTATTGTATAACAGGCATTAATTTCTCACTTGTGAAATATGTGTCTAGGCTGTGCTCACTGCTTCAAAAAACTGATTTCATAAACAAAATAGAACAGTGCTCATTGTCCTATTACAGAAAATGAAAATAAGACAAATGAAATACTAAGGCACAATTTCTATCATACCTCCAGCTCATGAGCTCAATGGCACTACCTTTGATTTCCAAAGACTTAATTTTTCTTCCTTCTCTTATACTCAGATTATATTAATAGGGATAGAATATGGGTGAGGAAAATCACATCTCTTACACTTTCATAAAATTTCTGTTGAAACATTCATCATTTCACTGTACAATTTTCTTGCATAAGTGAAATTTCTATCACTGAAAAAACGTTATTAAAAATGTGTGCAAACCAACTGTCCACCAAGTTAACTACAATTTTGTCTGAGATGTGAGTAGAGAATCAGCCTCATTATTTGAAAAATTCCTGTTTCAGCATTATTTAATCACACACCAGTTATGAAACAGACACTGAACAGTGCTCAGTTACAGAACCAAAGCCATACAGAATGTATGAAGACTTGTGTTTGGAAATGCAATCTGGATATAGATATCTAATTAAATATAATTCATATTAATTCATTATGATGATATGTTAGCAGACATTATCCTTCCATTTGGTTGTAATGGCTATTACAAGTATAATTGGTAGTATAATATTCTTGCTATATAACACAGAATTTAGCAGTAGGTTTAAACCTTTTGTCTTCTATTTCTTTAAAGACAAGAAGCCATAAGATGGACTCAATGATAAGTCTGAAAGTCCAAAAATGCATGTCAGAATGTAAACATTAACAATACAATAAAAATGCATACAATAAATTAATTCTAAGCCTTTAGGAACAGAGGTCTTTCTGTGTATGCAGGAAATGACACTGTAGAGTTTTAAAAACACCTTTTACCAAAAAAATAAAGCACAGAAGAACATTAGTACCATGGAGAATTGCCTTAATTGCATTGACCCCAAGGGTAAGACATTAGGAACACCTTAAGAGCTATATATTCAGTACAAACAATGGTGCTCTCAAGCAGAAAGCAACCTTTTCACTCTGTTGCTTTCATTTTTACCAATGCCTTCAACGTAATCAACTATGGCAATGCTTAATCTTGCTTTTTTACATCTAGATTATACAAATTATCATACAAACATCATTACAAATCATCATTAAAAAAAGAGGAGGATTTGCAATTAATAACTTATTCCTGATACCAGATATAGGCAAGAACAACATCATACTGCACTCCATAGTTAGAAAAACATACTATATGAATGTAATATCTGGTTAGAATTAAAAATTAAGTAATAAATGTGCTCAATAAATTTGAAAAGTAGTTCTAATATTGTTTTCAAAAATATGCAACACAGTTCATCTTACCTACAGAAGATGAAAATGTGACAGAAGTTCATCATAATGCAACTTTGTGTATGTGTTTGCACAGTAGCCTGGTTAATTTATGTTACATATGTATACATGTATATTGCATATCAGATCACAGTAACATTGCAATTTTCAGAAAGGCTCTCTTTTCATCTGAAAGTCTTCATATGTCCTACAGTCGAAAATAGTCCCATTTACAGATAAGGAAACAGAAGCATGAGGAAGTTAACTAACTTTCTGAAGTCACACATGGTGGGCCAGGAGTAGATTTGGGAAAGAGGGTTCTGTCTCCTTGACATTGATTTAAGCAAAACACAGCTGAAATTATTGGGATGAAATAAATTGATGGAAAGGAAGGGCTAATCTGAATTAAATTAATGTTCTTCTCCAGTGTTCAACGTCTTAGTCCCAACTCTATGCGAAAGAGTAGGACTGCTCTGATCAGATGAGTCCTTAGCTGCGTGTATTTGCTTTTTGGTGAGGATATTCTGTGATGTGTAAAAGCAAAGCTCACTACAGTTAGCAAAAGACCAAAGTCAGGCCATGCTGTTCAGCCTTCTAGATTAGAAAAATGGTATCAAAGTGAAATGAGTCACGAGGATAACACAGACTGTACAAATTTAAGTGGCACTCACAGAATGGGAAAGCAATGCCCTGGGTATTCATCACAACTGTGTCAAATCTAATGTGAAACAAAATTATGATGAATTCTGGATGACAGGTGGCAAATCTTTGCGAGTGAATGTGTCCCTGAGGGCAATAGCAATGAACAGAGTGAATGGGCTTCAGAAATACTTAAATGCATGATCCTGAAGGCTAGGAGTTAAGACTTTGCTGCCAGTAGGCCACACACAACTATATCCAGCTAAAGCTACCCTTATGGTACAGGTTATGCTGACTTGAACATAAGCAGGCTATTTCTGTCTACAAAAGCAGATGAGAAACGGAAGGAGAGACTTAGCTGCCTCTCACAACACACACAAAAAAACTCTCTCTCATTTTAGGCTCACACACATTGACATCAAAGTGCCACTTTGACATAGTGCCCCCTGTGTTACTCTAAGACACTTCACCTGTTCTGGTTGCTACTTCAGAAGACAGAGGTCTCTTACAGGTCCTATTTCTTTACCTGTCAGCTCCATATGGATGCTATTGATACACTAGGAAATCTCAAAAATCATTAGATGTCTTATGGGGAGAAGTGAATTCAGCCCTAAAAGTGTCAAATATTAAGTAGGTCAGCATCAGAGCTACTACCACAGTGAATGGTAAGAAGAAGGGGAGGAACGGATCTCTGATCCATGTCATCCTCAGCATGACCTTCAGGCAGAGAAGAAATGGTGATCACATTAGCTTCATGCAGACATCTAATTCAGCACTACTAGTCCTTAAAATTCCAAAGTACAAATAGCTACAGCAACTTGTGGAGCTGCTAAATCCACATTTTTTTTTTTTTTAATACAGTTATTGTAGAATAGCTTTTATCCTAAATGGAAAGAAAAGCCTAGGTAACCTCATTCCCACTGTGTGATAAACATTAACAGCTGCAGACTTTTTAATGGTAGGTACTTTAGGTCTGAGAGACTTAGATGGACAGAGTAGATTTCCTGTATGTATTTGAATATATTTGTTCTCACTGAATGAATATACACATCCTTTTTCTCTGTATGAATACATTTTTTTTACGTCCTTCTACATTTACTACAGTACATGATATAATATTCATTTTGACCTTTTACGCTAAACTTTACTTGTCAAAACAAATATATTTAAGACATAGAAAATGTCTAAACCTCAGCTGTTTTTTGGCTTCACGGTAGTGCTCTGATGTTGTGAAATTTAGAAATGCATAACATATCATTCCAAAATGAAAGCTTCTGTTACCCTGAATGGATACATCCATGGCCAACTTGGAAAACACAGATTTTTCTTATTGGGATTTCCTCTTTCAGCACTAGAAGTCACTCTTCCTCTCCTCTACTCCCAACAAATAGAAACAGCAGCAGAGAAACTTGGATGGTAGTAATGAAGATGTAGTCTGGACTCCTCACATTTTTCAACAAGCCTAGGCTTGCTCTGGGCATGGATGGAGAAACTCTCCCTGGGTCCATTAGCTCTGCTTTGCAATACATGGGACAACCCATATTTATCATAGTTTTTGCTCCTGTCTCTGCAAATTCAGTCAGATTATCTCTGTACTTGTCACAGTTCAGAGTATTTTATTCCACCTGTGAATATGAAATATATACTCTTTAAAAAAATCAACTAATATTGCATGGCCATAGATGTTGGGGCACTTCCCCGGGACTCTAGTCTCTCTGCTTTAATCATGCTCTGGAAAAACAAAGAATCAGAGGGAGCAGCACACCTGGTCCTCTGATGTCAAATGTCCAGGGATGCTGAACACTGTGTATGGTTTGCAGTAGTCAATCAGCTCTGAGAAATTCGTTGTAAAAAGAAAAGAAATTATTAACCTTAATTCTTCAACAACCTAGAGCTGAATTCAAAAGAAAGATCATCAATGCAAATGCCCAATAATATATGTGCTTGAAGGATTTCTGTCTCACCTGCAAGGTTTTGAAAAAGGGTAACTTTCATTTTAGATAGCTGTGCTCTGATACTAGGGGTTTTGAGTATCTCAAATAAAAAAATCTGGTGGATCTCTCTCAAAGTATACATTTCTAGAAAATATTTAAAGAAAAATAGTTTAAGAACGCAGAATTAGTCAGCCTGAATGACTATCAAATGTTCTGATGATTTTTCATAGCATTTTAGTTTTGTCCTTCAAGGGCATTGGGAAAAAAAAAGAAGTGACATCAGATTCTTGCTTTTGATTTCCTCCTAATTGCTCATTCTTCAAAAAAATTTTTTACTGTTTGATATTTTTTATATTTTTCTCTCAAAAGAATTTAAAATCTGATTATCTCATGACCACTAGTATCAACAAAACTACTTATTTTTAAGTCTGGTTCATTTTAGTTCCATGAATCAGGGAATCTAATGGGCAACATCTCTAATAATTAAAATATCTATTTTATATATATGTATGCAAATACCTACTTTTATGCATGTAAATAGTACCACTAAAATCCATAGGACAAGCTGTATGTAGAATGTTATATGTGTACCTGTGCCTACAGAGAATCAAACTCCAGCTCATTTCCAATCAAACATGTTCAGGCCAAGAAATAGTTATTAACATCCAAAATATTAACCTGGCGACTAAATGAATGAGTTTTCTGTTCCCTGTAGAATATCTTTAAGTAGCTCCCTTTTATATTATACAGTTCTGAAATGTTATTTTGGCAACTTTAAGAAAACCCTCCCATACCACATTGTTACATCCATAATCATCAGTACAGCACGCCTGTTTGATACTCGTAATGGATATTTGATGATTAATTTCTTTACTGGCAAATTATTCCCATTGAATGATATTTTTTGTCATGCCTTCAAACAATACATACTCCATAAAATTAATCAAAGACAACTGGATAAATGGTGTAGTGCCTTTAAAACCTCAGAGGTCCAAGAGTTCATGTTGTAGTATAATGGGGAAAAGAGGAAAGCCATACCACTTCAACATTTTTCTTGTTTGTAAGTACATAGAAATTGAAGGTTAGGCAGGGTATCCTTCATAAAGTGGAAAACGTTCTGTGTCACCACAGAGTTTTAATAGGAAACTCATGTCTATTAATAGGGGCACATCTGTTCCAAAGACTTGCATTATGCAGGTGTCTGTTCCTCTTGTGTTTTTTTGATTATACAGTAGATAATTAGTTAGACATGATTATTTGCAACCCTCATTTGGACCACTTATCACATTATCAAAGGCTTTAGTTTCTAATTATGAAATATGAAACAAAACTCTTAACTTTGCTTGCATATGAGTCAAATACATACCTCTCAGAAGAATTCTGAGAGAATGAAAGTTTTTTTTTTCCTTAAAAAATTAACACCATGGTAATGCCAATGATGAAAGAGGAATTATATTTCCTTTACAACTCTGTGACAGGAAATTACATCTTTTCCTATTCTTCTTCTTAATAACTATAAGGACCTTAAATAACATTCAATTACTTAAATCATGTTTAAAATAAAGATTTTCCAAAATTATTCAATGAGTACAACAGGCTTAGATCTTCAAGACCACAATTTCTTCTCTTGAAGCACATATTTAAGTATCTTCTCTATTCTAGCAATCCCCAGATCCATTTTGCTATTCCAGAATTTTCTCTTTCCATCTAAACCAAAATCATAGTCCGTCTCCTTGACATCTCTTGCAATGGTGAAGCTGTTAACTTTGGTTCAGTACAGCTGAAACAAGATTTCCATTTTGTGCTCTCCACTACAGTGAGCAACAGTGAGATGCTGATTACTGTCACACTTGTCTGGATGCCATTTTTGGTTTTGACCTAAAATTTTCCTAAATTCCTAAATTTCCTAAATTTTCCTAAATCTGAAAATACAAAGTTTGAAAATTCTTTCTGAGTAATATTGCTAACATTATGCCTTCCTTACACGTTCCTGCAGAGAAAATAATTTCCTGGCAACTTTTGTTTTTGCATCTTGACTGCTTCAATATTGCTCTCTTCAGCAGAAATTCAGTCCTTCCTGTCTGATCTCTGTCTTGGGTGTCATCATTCCACTACCTGTCATTCTTCATATTCTGCTGATCTCCAAGACTTTCCTTTGGCTATTAACTCAGCCTAATCTTGGTGGTCCACTTATTCAAACTGGAATCCTTGTGCATTCCTCGTGATGCCTCCGTGAAGTAATTTCTTCATTGAAATCTCTAACTAATTCTCTTAAACTGACAAAAATTCTGACAAAAAGTATTACTCAGCATCCAAGCACTTAGGATATTTGCCTTGGTGATGGACAATTTGTAAGTCTGGTCTTTTCTGAAACTGTCCATGTCATGTCATGTCATGACATGCCTCTTTTTTGCCTAATAGAAATTGCATAAATTGTTAGAACCAGCAAAAACTCACGATCATAATTTCATCCTTTGGCCATACTGAAAAGTGGAATGACTGAGTATGTTAGAATTTACTTAGGGATTGTTGCTGTGGAGAAAAATTGCTATGGACACATTGTGGAAATTTTACACAAAGGGTTAAAAGTACCAGTGTCTGCTTATCTCTTGTGCAGACCTTGGAGTTGGAGGCCTGGAAGACCAGCACAAGAAGCAGTTAAGGAAGCCTTGTGGTGGCAAGACAATCCTGTTTTGTCTCTACATCACAGGTTCAAGCAGACAAACGGCTTCAAAACAGCTTTAGGAAGGCCACAGTGCTTGGAGTAATTTGACTTTGACTAATTAACATTAAAGTTATGGTAATGAATATGGTAATGAGTTCAAATTGCTACATGCAAAACATATACGTTCCTCAACTCTTTACCAAACCATCACCACAGGGAGTGAGGCAGAGAAGTTTAATGTATAAAAGTCCCCAGGCAGAGAGAGATAGAGTCTTTAAGCTTTTTTCAGCTGTTAGCTTTTTGAAGTTTTACACTTCTCAACCTGACTTAGAGGGAGAAAGATGAAGCAGGGAGAAGGAGACTGTAAACCTAAATGAGACAGTTGACAGGTTGCACTCTTCTTCCCCCACCAAGATAAGGATGTCTTCTTGGTAAAAATTGTGCATTTTCAATCTGTGGTGAAAAATACCCGGGATTTTTACTACATATTAGCACTTTTGCAGTACGTGTATTTAGCAACAGCAATCTCAAATCTGTTTTATCTGTCATCTTACTAAATTACCTGTTTTCCACCCTTCCAAAATTGTGGTTTATGAACAAAATTCTAACCTGTGACTTTGTAAAACTGTTTTTAGTGAAAGTCATTAGAGGGACTCTGACAGGCAAACATCAAGCTCTCACTCTTTAATGTTACAGCACACTTAGCAGACAAAGCCAGTCCTCTCAAATGTCTTTTTGGGTGCTGTTTCATCTCACATCTGGCATGATGCATCTAAAAGCTTAAGACATTTCTACATATGTGTGGAAACCATCTAGGCTTCTGAAAGTTCTGGCAGTTGCTAGTACAGTGATATCTGCAAAGTTTTTAAATTTTGACTTAGAAGTCTAAATTCTGCTGTAACTAAGAATTTTTAGAATATTTTTTATACTAAATTTTCAAAAGAAGTATATATACTTTTGAAAAAAAATTAGCTACTATGTACTATCATCATAATTTGCAGCCAAGACAGGGTCCTCAGTACTTAAAATATAAAACTACGCAAGATGGCCTACAATTGTTAAACAAAAATAACGTCACTCTTGCAGGTACTCTGAGTCTTGCTACTCCATCACATCAGGCATGATCTGCTCATTTGCATGGCCTGTCATTGCATAGTTCCATCATACCTCCCATAAACTCTTGGTACCAATTTCAGTTGCACATGTGCTTAAATTAGCACCCTACTATTTCTCCTTCTACAATAATGTATTACTGTTATACTGACAGAGTAAATTCCACCACATACCAGTCATGCCTGTAAGTTCAATTAAAATGACAAGATTGATACACACGGGTACCTTTCATGCAAAAGGGAAAAGAGAGGCAGCTCTTCAATGAAATTAAATTCCAATACCACTATTTTGGCAAGGTGTTTCTGCAAACCCAGAAGAAAAAATGTATTCCTGAGTTTCCATCCCTTGAGACAGTTAACCAATAACAGCTATATCTGAGTTTGATTAACACTGCATGTTTTTCTTGACCTCATTAACAGAGTCAGCTGATGGATTTCTAGATCAATTTGCATGCAAATGTAAAAAGAAAAAAAAAAATAAAAGAGTAGTTGAGCTGTAACACTAAGCTATTTACCTTCCTAGACTCCTCCTTACTTAATTTCATCTTTCTGTAGGCAAAACTGAGCAATGAACAAGCAGGGGAAGCAATGCAGTCTCTTTTAACTGTCCATTTCTAAAGATCCCAGATATGCTAGTCTCACGGAAGCTTTTCAGGTCAGATTTATTCAAAATTTTTCACAAATAATCTCCCCTTGGTAGTGTTGTAGGCTTTTCCTCTTTTCAGAAACTTGAGATACATACAAATCACAGAATCATAGAATGGTACAGGTTGGAAGGGACCTCTAGAGATCATCCAGTCCAACTTCCCTGTTCACCTAGATCAGGTCTCACAGGAAGGCATCCAGGCAGGTTTTGAATATCTCCAGAGAAAGAGACTCCACAACCTTCCTGGGCAGCCTGTGCCAGGGCTTCCTAATGGTGAAGAAATTTCACCTCATGCTCAGGTGAAACTTCCTGTGTTCCAGCTTTTGACCATTACCCCTTGTCTTTTCATTGGGCACTAGAGAAAAAAGATTCACCTCTTGACATCCACACTGTAGGTATTTACAAGCACTGATCAGGTCTCCTCTCAGTCTTCTCCAGGATAAACAGATCCAAATCTTGCAGTGTTTACTTAAAAGTGAGATGTTCTTTTCCCCTGATCATCTTGGTGGTCCTGTGCTGGACTCTCTCTAGAAGTAATCTGTCCTTCTTGAACTGGGGAGCACAGAACTGAACACAGGACTCAAGATGTGGCCTTACCAGGACAAAGTAGAGGGAGAGGAAAACCTCTCTCGTCTTGCTAGCTACATTCTTCTTGATGCATCCCAGGATACCATTGGCCTTCTTGGCCATAAGGGCACATTGCTGGCTCATGGTCAGTTTATTGTCCACCAGAACTCTCAGGTCAATCTCTTCACAGATGCTCTTCAGTAGGTCAATCCCCAGCCTGTACTGGTGCATGTGAATGTTCTCCAGGTGCAGGACTCTGCGCTTGTCCTTGTTGAACCTCATGAGTTTCCTCTCTGCCCAAATCTCAAGCCGGTCGAGATCCTGTTGAATGGCAGCACAGCCTTCTGGGGAATCAGCCAGTCCTCCCAGTTTGGTGTCATTGGCCAACTTGCTGAGGGTACACTCTGTTCCCTCATCCAGGGAATTGATGAAAATGTTGAATGAGACTAGCCCCAGAACAGATCCCAGTGGAACCTCACTGGTCACAGGCTTCCAACTTGTCTTGGCTCCATTGATCACCACCCTCTGGGCTCTATCATTCAGCCAATTCTCAATCCACCTCACTGTCCACTCATACAACTAACACTACCTGAGCTTTCTGATCATGATTTTATGGGAGATAGTATTGAAGGCCTTGCTGAAGTCAAGGTAGATGACATCCAGTGCTCTCCTCTCATTTATCCAGCCAGTTGTGTCATCATAGAAGGCAATCAGGTTGATCAAGCAGGATTTTTCCATTGGTGATTCTGTGTTGACAGATAATCATCTGATTATCATCTTTTCCTTCATGTGTTTTGAGACGACATTGAGGATGAATTTTTCCGTCATCTTTTCAAGGATGGAGGTGAAGCTGAAAGACCTGTAGTTTCCCAGGTCCTCCTTCTTGGCCTTTTTGAAGACTGGAGTGACATTAGCCTTCTTTCAATCTTTAGACACCTCACCTGTGGTCCACAATCATTCCAAAATGGTGGAGAGCAGCTTAGCAAAGGAAAAACTAAAATATAAGAGTTACTGTGATGAGTGAGAAAGTTTTTATGATAATATTTTTCAATTATATAAAACAAAAAAAAGTGTTATGCATGTCAACATATATGTGCTTCTTTAGGCTGCTTAGTCTTGGTATCACTGAAAAATACAAGGTCAGATTCCACTGTTTTGCTAATTACCTGTCTAGTTTCAACCAATTCTTATACTGAAAAATAAGCCAATGTTTTCTCATTTAATAAATAAAGATTCAAAAATTCAGGAATCATCCTTTTACATTTTATAACGACAATAGAAAAATGTCTCTTTTCTAGGAATGTGTTCTTTTCAGTGTTGTTTTCAAATACTGTGCAAAGGAATTAAAGAAAGGTACAGAGAAGCAAGTAAGATCATTGAGGGTTTACTTTCTGACCAGAAGTTCACATAACTATTTGATTCATATGATGTTTTTAAACATAGGACGTTAGAACCCATTTATAACGCAGTTTCATTCCTGAGACCAGATATTAATACTGAGATAACAGAGGCAGACAAGGTAAATAGATAAGGACATGTAAAGCTGAAGGAAAAAAAATAGGTCTCCAATGCCATATTGATCTGTTTCTAGAAAGCAGGAGCTTACCTATTAGTTATATTAGCAAAGCCTATACTCATTGGACCAACGATAAATACACGCTGACTTCAAGTGGACAGTAATACAATATCTGCATAACACTAGTCTTCACAAACACAACAGGAGAACACAACAACATGATATTATCCATTTGACTTTTTAAACAAAAAAATGCTTCTAAACAAGAAAATGACATTATTTTTTATATATATAGTCCTAAAAATGAAAAAGGAGTACAAAAAGAAGAAAATGGTCTACAGAAAACCTTCTTGTTAGTAATTATTGATCAGAAGATGAGTACATATTATAAATTAGAATACATATACAAAGGTTTTTTGACTAGGCAAAACACAGATGTCAGGAAGGTACTGCAGAAAGACCTAACAATGATACTGAGCAGTACAAGGGCAAATACAAAAATATACCTATCTTTTTGAAACTTCAGTAACATTGTGAGGGATGGGGTGAGGTGTAATTTTGATTTCTTACTGTATTTTAGTTAACTCTAAACACACAACTTTTGTCTCAAAAGAGAGTAGAATGACCACTGCCCTTGTGATTCTGTGATTCTTTGATCCTGTGACTAGTGCGATATGCTACATACAACAGTAAATGCATGGATTTAAATTTCTTAGTGGAAAAAGAGTTTACAGTGTGACTTTTGACAGATTTACCAAAGTCACCTGTTAACTTCAAAAAAAAAGATGAATATAAACATTCAGACAAGACACTATGAAATGACAGCACTGGAAAAAAAGCTTAATGGAGTAAGATCATTAGCCTGGCATCTTCGAATCAACATCACAAGAGAAAGAGAAGGTTTGTCATCCTCAGAGCTCAGTCTTATCAGTACTGATCTGGATTTATGAGCCAGTAAGGTAATCCTTCATGATTATCTGTCCATTATTTGTTCACCATTACTGCATCTTCAAGGAGGCTGTTTTGTAGTATGCTCCTCATGTCATGCTTAGCTGAAGTATAATTGACTAGAAGACCACCTATACTTTCAGCTTATTCATACACAAATTAATGGATGCTGGTAAAGTTGTACATCCATTAGGCAGAGCATTAGCTTTCATGACATTCATTTATCTATCAAAGATACTTTATTTATCATAGTTTTTCTGAAAGCTTATTTACTAAGAGATCATGCAGGAGGGATATTGCTGTTATCAATGAATTTCATGCATTATACATAAAAATTGCAAAAATGAAAACTCGTATCATTTGCCTCTTAGTTGGTATGATGGTCATAGGCTAATAACTTCTTTAATCTCTTTTTCTGAAAAGAACATAGTTAAAAAGCTCTAGGTTTTTTCCACGACTATGAAAACAAACAAACAAACAAACAAAAACCAAAGCTTTGATTAGCTAATTATTAACAGTGATCTCAAAACTTAGCATAACATAAAAACACTATGTTCTCATAGATATAGAAAAAGGAAAAAGAATATGAACAATTTTATAACTTGATTGCCAAGTGAAGCAACTGATGAATCAATTTTCCAGCTTTGCTCCTGGTGCTTATTTCACGTTCAGATTCACATCTAGAGCCAGCTTTCAAATAGAGATAGAAAGTTTTGAATTGGCGACCATCACATTGTTACTATTCTAAGAAATGTATTTCTTGGTGTCTCATTATCATCTTCACAGGGATTTCATTCACTCAGAAAATCCTTCTTCATCAGGCTTCACAGAAATGATTCATAAACCAATCTCAGTATTGAGAATCGTGCTAGAGTTAAGGCATCAGGGCCAGTGTTTATCAGTCTGGCATTTACCAGAGCTTATGCAAGTAGTTTGATACCTCAGGAACAAGTTAACAGTGTAATCTTACTGGTGGCTGACTTAGATTTCTAGTTGCCTAGGCTGAAGTCCATAGGTCAGATCTGTAAGACAGTTAAGTGTTACAAAAAAAGTTAGATTCTCCCATTAAAATACTTCATTTGGATCTAAAATTTTGCCAAATTACAACATGCTGGCCTGAAATCGTCTATATTATTTGTTCTCTGCAGGGTGTTGTCTTAGCTTTTATTGTAACAGTAGTTCTCAGAAATGGGAGCAGACATTTTGTCAATGTTTAATTTGACCTTTGTAACTTTTTTTGAGGAATCCCAGCAAGTAAACAATGTGACGGAGCAACTTTGAAGTATATACTTCCAAGCTTAATTGTGATATTCCCTGATCATGGACAGCTTGGCTTTCCAATTCACAGACTCCATCTTTTTGCAAGTAACTTTTTTGCAAAGAGAGTATTATGACTCCTGCGTAGAACAAAGTATTATGACTCCTACATAGCTATATCAATCTCAACTCCTAGTTCCTCTAGTTGGCCAGAAAAAGAGAGAAGATATGATGATATGATATGATATGATATGATATGATATGAGAAGATACAATTCTCGTCACATAAAGCGCTTGAGAGGAATCTCATTAAAATTTTGCATTTGAGGAATGTCAGCCAATGTTTCCACTTGTGTTTGACTTCTGCTACCTTCACAACTTCTGAACTAAGCAAAGATAAGTAGGACTGAACAGCTACACTGTAAAGCATTTAATATGAAGTATTAGAATGTTAAGAAAATGTACATACACTCTCAATCGCTTATAATGTTTAATCAATTCACAATTGCTTCTAAACCAAACAATTCTCATTCTCTGTAAATTACAAATCAAAGCTCAGATTTCACTTGTAAACCCCATGCTCACACTATACAGAGATGTCTATCCTATCTACATACAAAATCACTAGAAAGGTCAATGTTTGGAATCATCTCCATCCACGCTGTCAAATTCTTACCTCTTATACTCACTTGAAATATGTTACAAGTACCAATCATTTTACTAAATACTCACCATCTTTATTGATAATTACAAGCTCAATGAATTTAGTCAGGAGAAGTATATTTTACACAGGCTTATATGGCATAGAGAGTCTATGGCAGCTGTTCACAAGGGATCGGATATATTTCACACTTTATAACACTATGTCATATATTCAGTAATATCTTACTGCCAGACTTCTCTAGCTGTAGACCAGAGACAGATAGGCCTGATATTGAGTCATTATTATTTAACAAAAAAAAAAAAAATCCATTATATTTGTCTTATTTTAGATTTGCAGAATTGCCTATAAATCTCAAGCATTTAAGTTTGATAGCTCTCTTATGTCCAAAAAATAACATGAAATTGTTTAGATATTCGGAGACATAATTTCTTTCATGCCTATGTTCCTAAAGTTCATAGGAATGTAAAAACTGAACACCATATTTAGCAATTATTTTCTTGCCTCCAAAAAATGATGTTAACATATTTGGGTGATATTAAAAAAACAAACTCATAACATTTGAAAGTCAGATGTGTTGTCTTAAGTTCTAAAGTTACTCATCCACATCAACCAGAAACCTGTAGTCTTAAGTCCTTGAATGAGATCCAAATTAGGCTGAGAGTGAAGCAGCAGTGATACTCATGGACACACAAATGCCAAAATAATCTCCACCTCATGCTGCTGCTAAACCGGTTGTTGTGCTAACCAGTGTCAGTGGCAAAGATGAAACATAGTACATCAAAGGAAGTACAAGGATATGAAACACTCTGTGATACCACTAAAACCTATGATCACCTGCTGAGTCATGCAGCCGGGACCTAACGTGCACTTTGTTATTACCATGCTGTGAAATTTATACTCTTCATTCTTTAACCGTATACATACATATATATATATGTATATACACATAAAACTGAGCACTCTTTTATGTGTAGACACACATACAAATTAGGCAACATTAGCAAATGTACACAATGCTTTGATTCATATTTGTTTGTAAATTAGAGCCATTACACTTATGCCACATATATACTGGCAAAATGTACTTGTTCAATTATATTTTATGTTAGTTATCAGCACAGGAAATATCAAACAGATAGTGAGTTTGGATGTTATCTCAAGTGCAAAGATAGAGACTCAATATGCTTTAACTTTTAAACTATATTGAAAACACCTACCACTCTATGGTATTTTCTTAAGTGAATAGTACTATTGAAATCTATTCTTACTGAGATCAACAGGAGTTCTACAACTTACTGCAGCATTAGCCCACTGTTGGTGTCTTTTGAAAATATCATGTGAAATATACAGTTGATTGCAGTAATTTTTAAAGCTCATATTAAAAATTCCTAAATTCTAAAGAGTATCTTGCTCATCCTTTTTATTTTTGCCTTTTAGCTCCTAGAGTTGTGACATGTTTAAATGGATGCTATGGCTGTTTTTCCAGGTAGCTCCTCATAAACATTGCAAAATATTAATGAAGTTGTTAAGAAAGCAAAAGGCACACAATAGCAACAGTCATCACATATTTAATTCACTGCTTTGTTTCATTCTTTCCCATTACAAATGTACTAAATGACAATATAATTATAACCTAAAGCTGTGGTAATTACATGCAAAGTGTTATAATAGCAATGAAAACCTAATGCCAAGAAAGAGAGTCTGAGGGAGGCCAGACTTAAAATAACCATTGCTCATTGTACTCCTGCATACCCCCTAAAATTGTTTGATTCTGATGGGTTACCCAAACTGCAAATTACCTGAAAAAAATTCAGGTCAGGTATAGAGAAAACAAATTAATTACCAGGAAATTACTCGCTGCTGTTGAGCCAAGTATTATCTCATCAGCATTCAGCACCATTGGAAAGTATTAGAGTGAAACAGAACAATACTGACTTTTATCAGGAGCTGGAAGCAGAGACCAGCAGAAGGAAAAGTCTTATTGGAAATTTCCCTCTAATTCAATCATATTTCTTCCAGCCAACTTGAACTCAATGTCCAATACCCGAGTGTATTCTACTAGTGGATCACCATTCTCACTTTCCTCTTGATTTAGACGTGGGTTGCCATGTCCAGGAAGCCACTCTCTGACTTTCCCTAGGATCAGGGGTGAGCCAACATGGTGGGGACCATCCCTGCACCTTGTGGTCTCTTGTGGGCCCTTGAGGGTCTCATCTGCCAGAAGAGTTCCTTTATTCCTTTGGCATTTGGAATAAATCTACCAGCAAATACATCAAGACAAACAAGTCTCAGGGCTGAGATGTACAGTAACCTACATGTCTCTTATCATAGCTAAACTGATTATTTTCTGGCTAGAAGTGAGAGCTGGGGTCATACAATTCATCAAGGAAATGTTTGACTTATGCTTATTCTGTGTTTGCTGGAATCAGAAAGATATAGCATCTAACTATTGTTTCATTAGCAGATCAGTAATATGTAGCAGTGTGCTCCAGAGATGAAACTTAATTGACATAAAATACATAAAAACTGTAAATTACATGACAGGTAGAATTGGCAACTTGTGCTAGTGAAGTAAAGTCCCTGTTTATCTATAATTTTTACAACATGCTAGAGCTGAGTTTAACTTATTCAAATACAGTCAGGAAATTTACAGCTCCTGCTACTCTATTTGCCTTTGCAGACTTGCTGCCACATTTGATTTTCTCCTGTTAATACATATTTAAAAGTGGACAAAAAAGGAATCATCCACAAAAGAACAGAGGAAAAAGAAGCACACGACTCAAAGATTTAATTCAGAACTGTCTTTCCTGCTTCTGAACTAACTATTCTATACAAAGTTAAATGACTTATTCTTTAAGTCACCATAAAAATGAAAATCGTTTCCAATGCACAGAGCTCTTCTCATTTTCTGTTCACAGAGCACTAAGCACAACAAAGCTCTTACCAGTGAAGCTCAGGTTTGGATAATTCAGAGGACAATGCTCAGATACATACAGATGTTTCTCCATCTCTCAGTACCCTTTCCCCAGCTGGCAGACACCAGGCTGAAATAATAAGCTGGAAACTATTTGGGCTTTTCAGACAGACAGCTGGACCTTGCTGCCTTCCTCCCTCCTGTGCACAGGAGTGCTGCCTCACAGCCAGCCCACTCTCCCCTGTGCTGTGAGCTTGCAAAACCCTTTCTATTGAAGGAGTGAATAGCAAAACGCTTTAAGCCACTTGCTGACTGTGCCCTACATCTTATGCAGCACCTGACACACGTGTAGCACCATGTGTACAGCAGATGCAAGGGTTTTGCGGATGGCTTTTAACTGTCAAAGGAGGGGACTGGTTGTGCAGCAGAAGACAGTAAGAAAAGCTCATTACTCCTTCAGACTGTAAAAGTTTGACACTACTTGAGGAACCTGAACAGGGTACTTTAAAAAAAACCAAACAAACCAAACACAGGCCTCAAATTCTTGAAGTATTTTCAAGTAAAATCACTTCTGCATTTTAATGTCCAAATATTGATTTGTTTGTCTATATGCTTATTTGGCATGGTGTTTGGGGTAGAGAAACTGAAATATGTGATCACAAGTACAAAGCAGCTGTAAAACTGCTGAATCTGAAAGGTTGTGACAGATATCTGCTCTGCACTCATTATGTCTTGGATAAATTATTATGTATGATTTAAAAAAGCTTAAACCAGAAAGCATACCAACATTCACCAACTATGCCTTCCTTCATTTTAGGTGTAGATGTTTATCAATGTTTTTTAGCTAAATGATTTAATATTTTGATAACTAATAAATTGTATAAAAAGGCAAATAAAGGACAAAGTTATTTTAAGTGATTTGGGTACTTACCTGAAAAAGAACACACTGAGATACAAATAAAAAGACTGTTCCCCAATATGTGTCTGAAAAAGCGTGGCTCTTTCAACACATTATACGATTTTATACTCTTTATATTTTTTTCAGAGCTTCTGGGATTAAGGTATGTTCATTCCTTCAATTTGTCTGACAACTGACTGCTTGTATGTTAACTTGACAGAACAAAAAACCAAGCCCCTTCTTCACCTCTCCTCGCAGTGTGGATATACTGAGAGCATTGCCCTTGGGGTGACGCTGGTAACATAGGCATGAGAACTACTGCAGTTCTTGATCCTCTACTGCATTTGCCCATGAAAGCAGTCACCGTTCTTCCTAATTATGGCAGTGCTGTTTTTGATACCTATCCATTACATGTCTAAAATAAGATAAAGATGTTTCACACAGGCTGGTAACCTGCTATCAGCTACTTATGCATTTAGTCACTGTCAACCCAGGCTGCCTTGGAGCTAAATTTTCATCTTTCTCTTGATGCAGGTGGACGAGCGTGACTGAATGGGCTCAGTTTTACATAGCAGGACTTCATACAACCTGACAGCCAACAACCTCTCCACTTGTGCAGCACTCTTCTCACAGTCATTTTCTCCCCCCACCCTCTCTGCCCACTTTCTGACACCTGCCAACATTCTTTGTGATGGCCAGAGGAGAAGTGGCAGAAAGTAATATATTCTGAGAGGTTATTTTTAGTTGATACCATCATGAAGTCCCTGAGGGAACTAGCCTTCTCATCCCACCTCTGAGCTGCTCTAAGCCCATTTTTTGCAACTCTGGGATATCAGCAAACTTGCTGTCCTCCCATCTGGCTTGGTTACACTGTCACGGAAAAATTACAGAAAAAAAATGAAACTAGCAAATAAATCTTGTCCTTCTGTTCTTTAGATCAGAACTTGAAAATATAGCAGCTCTCAAAGGTACAGTACTTTATAGCTCAGGACAGATAGAGCTTTTTCTCCTGATCGAATTCTAATGCAACACAAATGATAAACAATCACTACAGCCACAGTATCTGTGGATATTCTTGGTCACATGATGCCGTTAGCTCATTTCTCTGTAGATAACTATCCCTCTTTTAAGAGCTGCAAGCAGATGATGCTTATTTGCAGGATTTGTCACTCTAGTGAGTGACTGGCAATGTGGTATGGTGAGACAGCATGACTTGCTTGCTCCTCAGGAATTTTCTACCAGTCTTGAAACATCCCAGTAATCCAATAAGAAGAAATACGTGTTATCACCAACTGTACAGGTCAGGTACTCTACTTGATACCATCTTCATGTATCTGCAGACAAGTCAGATCAGGTCCAGACGTGATTCAAGATTATCTCAAAGAAATCATCATAAGGAAGGAAAAACGTGATAAAATATTCAGGAGCTGGCCTATAATAATGAGAGGCCAACAAATGATATCTGAAGACTGAATTAGGACAGGAAAGAGGGCAATAGTAGTAATTCAAGATTGAAATAACTTTACCACTGTAGTCTTATTCTGTGAGATAGTAAGTGAAAGTTTCATTGGCTATTCAGATTTAGCAACTCCACTAGCTTTCACATGCACAAATAAAGTGTCAGATGATAATGCATCAGATTTCTCTACCTCTGTAGTGGTTTTGCTTAGGCCAGGTTTTGGTAGCGGGAGTGCTGCAGGGGTGGCTTCCTTAAACAAAGATCAGCCAGAAGCTTCCCCTGTAGCTGATAGGGCCAATGACAGTCAATTCTAAGACAAATCCTGCAACTGATCCAGTCCTGGCCAGGCCTGGTTGATGGAGATAACGCCTCTGTGAATAAGTTGTTGGAGAAGGAGAAGGTGCTGTGCAGTTGATAAATGGCAGCAGCAACAGGGAGTGAGAATGTGAAAACATCTCCACAGACACCAAGGTCAGTGCAGAAAGAAGGGGAAGAGGGTGCTCAGGCCCTGAAAAAAAGACTCTCCTGTGACCTGTGGTGCAGCCCATGGTGAGGCAGCTGTGCCCCTGCAGTCCATGGAGGCCACTGGGAGCAGAGATCCACTCACAGCCCATGGAAAACTCCACACTGGAGTGGGTGGATGCCTGAAGGAGGCTGTGACTCTGTGCGAAGCCCATGTTGGAGCAAGTTCCTGGAAGGACCTGAGAATCTGTGGGGAGAGAAAAGCCCATGCCAAAGCAGGTTTGCTTTCAGGACTTGTGATCCTCAGGCTGGAGCAGTCGATATCTGAAGGTCTGTTCTCCCAGTGGATGACCCATGTTAGGGCAGGGTGTGAGGAGCTGCCCCTGTGGGAGGTTCGTCAGGAGCTGTAGCCCATGGGAAGGACCCAGGCTGGAGAAGTTTGTATGTGACTCTCTCCCATGGGGAGGGACTCCACAGTGTGGTAGTAGGAAGTGTGAGGAGGACTGCCCCTGAGAAACAGGAGCGGCAAAGTCCATCTGTAATGAACTGACCTGGGGGTGAAAGAAGGAGAGTCTTGGGAATAAGAAGGGGTGGGGATAAGTGTTTCAAGATTCTTCTCATTTTCCTGCTCTGAGATGATTGTTCTTTAGCAAATCAAGCCTTTTTCTCCCCAAGTTGAGTCTATTTTGCTCATGATGGTAATTGCTGAACGTTCTCCCTTGTCCTTATCTCAACTCACAAACTTCTTATATTTCTCTCTCCCCTGTCCAGTTGTCATGGTTTAGCAAGGAGTTGCTTTTGCTTAGTAACAGGGGGAGCGGGTTGCAGTGAAGACCCGGTAAAAGTTTTTTAGACTCTCCCCCGACTCCTGGGTTCAAACCCACCCCCCGGCCCTCTGGGCCAATCTGGCGCCTCTGCGATCACTATTTAGGGACAGGAATTTGAGGTGCCAGGCAGGAGGCGTAAGGGTGGTACAAGATGGAGAC